>JACMII010000512.1:0-15012 GCA_014805405.1 Bunonema sp. RGD898
GGGGGGGGCGAGAGGAGGCGACACCCAGTCAGCCACCCACCCACCACACATACTTCCTGGTGGCAGAAGCCGGAGGCGACTAGACGAAGAAGACCCGAACAACGGATGGTGGTCGAGAAGTGATCGGGTGCTCGCTTCGGGGGGGCCGACTAGCTGATGGATGCCGATGTCTGTTATGATCGTCGCGGGTCGTCGAGGGATGCTGGTGGATTGTGTGGGGTGTGGTTCAACCCCGACAACAGTGGGGGAACAGGGGGATCCAGACCGCAGTGGCATGATGATGACAACAACAACAACAACAAGTCGGAGTCAAGAACCGCCTCCGCCTCCGCCCCCGCCGCACACAAGCAGAGTCCGTCGTCGTCGTCGTCGTCGCCGCAGGGGCACGCTCCCTGCTGTTCCGGACAATGGGAGACGATGGCATAATTGCATTACACAACCAGCACAGCATCGCTGGCTGCCCCCGAGACGCAGGCAGGTGCCACGGGATGATGGCTCCCCCACATGAGGCGATCATGCGAAATCACTTGTGCTCATCGCACATCGACGAAGGCGGGCGGACGGGGGAGGGGGCGTGAAGCGCTCCGCTAGTGGATGGCTGGAAAAGGCAAACAATAACACTGCTGCTGCTGCTGCTGCTATTGGGCAGGGGAAGACGTGGCGAGAAGACGGATGTGCGCTCGGCTCTGGTGGCACCACCACCACCACACGCGGTGTGTCTGACCGAAGAGGAAGACGAGGGAGGAGGAGGAGGAGTGTTGACGAAAATGTGCCGCCCTCTTGGGCGTTATTGTGCCCATCGGGCCACTGGCACACTTGCAGAAGGGCCGGGACGGCGTCGGTCCAATTCGATCATCATCGCGGCGGCGGCGGTGACGACAGTGAACCACTTGTTAGCGTGTCACGTACGTATGTACACATGCACGCGCGCACACACGCTATGGAGTGCATAGCAGCAATGGGAGCGAGTGATCGTGAGAGAAGTGCGGAAGGTGTGGCGCGGTGCTCTGACTTGGGGGCGAGACAAGTGGAGAGGGAGAGGTCCCCCCCCTTCTCCCGAGTGGCAGTGTATTAGCGCTTCCGGTCCCGAACAGAGGCGAGGGAATAGAACGAGGGATGCGGGAGAGTACAGCACGGCGGTCGGCGTGAGCAAGGGGGACAAAGTAGAAAAAACGAACTTCTCGGTGTCCGCCGCAGGGGCGGTGCGACCAAGTCAAAGATCCCAGACGCTTGCACGGAGAGCTCGGCGTGCGAGCTACAGGGAATAACACTTGACGAGATTGATGACCGACCGACCGGCTGAAGCCAATGCTCTCGGTCTCGCGTATCATTCGTTCAATCCGCAGAAGAACTAGCTGGATCCGCAACAGCACAGCAGCGGCATCGCATTGCTGCTGCCAGAAACCACAGACAATGGCGGCGACGGTGGTCGAGTGAGGGACACAATGAGGAGAACGGAGCCGCCACCGTCGTGTTACGGCACTGGATCCTGCTGATGCAGAGGGCAAGCAGAGCAG
This sequence comes from Bunonema sp. RGD898, assembly GCA_014805405.1. Lineage (NCBI taxonomy): Eukaryota > Metazoa > Nematoda > Chromadorea > Rhabditida > Bunonematidae > Bunonema > Bunonema sp. RGD898. The sequence continues at coordinate 1,518 of JACMII010000512.1, forward strand.
TAGAGAAAGAAGACAACTGCTGTTGTCGCTGCTGCTGCTGCTGCTGCTGCTACTGCCATGGGGCATGCCTCCATCACCACCTACGCCCTTGAGATGCTGCAGCAAGACAGCAGAGACAGGAAGACGACATTCCATCTTATCTTCTGCTGCTGCGGTGCAGCTGCCGCTGTCGCTCTCTCCCTTCAAGACGACGACGACGACGACAAGTACAGGAAGGGGCTTGTTGCAGCCACTCGGATAAGATGGAGGGGCCTAGGCGACCTGATTTGTTACGTCACGTAGCCCGCTCTCCCCCTTTCCACCCGAACGCAGAACACTGAGCGACTTCGACCCGACTGACCCAAGCTTGGTGATGGATTGCATCGGTCGCTCGAATCAAGGGGCCAAGAGACCTTCGTCCGACTCGAACGTGATCGGGTACCGCTTCGTCAGGCCAACAGGCTTCTTGCTCCGAGCTGGGATTGCAATTCGAGTTCCAGGAGGGGCCGCGTAATCGGGCAGTGAAACGGGAACCGATGTTACGTGCACATCTCGCGGCGAGCTAGATGTTGCATACACACGGACGGCTGCTTACGAATCGTAAAGACAAGCATACGCGAGCACCAAGAACTGGGGGGACTGACGAGATCAGTGGTGCGCTCTCCTCACCTGACACGGGCCCTGGTCTTTCTTCTCGCAGCTTGGGTGAAGCGGGCAGACGACGGATGGCTAAGCCCCAGACCTCATTAGTGTCCGCGACTGACTACACTCACAGCGGAGCGGGCGGGGAGGCGACCAGTGCCGTCGTTGGCTCAGGTCAGATGACGAATGTTGTTGTGCACCCTTTCTGTCGCTCTTTAGGTACGACGACGTCAAATCGCACAACAACCAGTAGTGGTGGTGCCATTCAGCAAAAGTGCCGACGGCGGGTTGGCGGCGGCGGCGGCGGCGGCGGCGGCGACGGCGGACAGCGAGATTTGTGTGCGTCACTCGTCCATTCACGGCTAGGAGTAGGAGGAGGCGAAGACCGAGAAGACTTGAAAGAAGTGAACGCATCGCGACTGCAGACTTGCGAACGGGGAATCGCACGGGAACCAGAGCATTGACGTCAGACGAGGGCAACTATGTCCGATCGAAGCTATTATCGGGCAGGCAGCGGTCTCGTGGACTGGAAATGCGCGCTTCAATGAGGCACCCGGCGAGTAAACAGGATGAGCGGCGAAGTAAACAGAACGGGTGGCAAAGTTTTGTGCGAATCAGAGCGGCGCCGAGGAGCGGGAAGGGAATTCCGACCACTCCGACAATCGACATTTCGATCATTGAGGCGAGTGTGAAATGCGGTGCGCGCGTAGTAGCGTACCACAGCAAAGAACACCGCGAGTGGTGGCGAGTAAGGCGAGTTGGTAAGAGTGAGTTGGAGGCCAGTTTTCCGGTCCACTGACTAGCAGGCAAGCGAAGGCAGACACCCACACACACCTGCGAGTTGCAGCGACTTGCAGTGCCGTCAAAAGTCATTGTGCGTCTGCGCCGAAGAGTGGTTCTTTGCAAAAAGCCATTGGCTAGGGAGAGCTAAGGAAACCAATTGCAAACAACATTCTCTGGGCTGAGGTACAATACCAATGTCGAAAGAGTGAGCGAGGGGCAGAAACTCTACTACTCCCCACAGCTTACGAGCGTGTTCAATCATGCGCAGCACCATCCTCTTCTGCACATTGTGAAACACAGCGCATTCCTAGTAGACTGAACAACATACGGGCAGCTCAGGCAAGCCGAAAATGCGTAGCTAGCTGAGCTCAATAGCCTACGACGCGCCGAAGTCTCATGGTTCAGCTAAGCTAGTTGGAAATTTCCATTCACTACCTCATCGAGCGCCCGCCATCTATTCTCAGCTCGCTTGCTCGTATCCCTCATGACAATGGACGAACGTCGCCTGACCTGACGAGCTTCTCGAGCGAGCCCATGGCCGAGAGCGGTCCCTGGCCTCCGCCGCCGGCACCGGCGGCGTCCGGGAACAGCCCGAACTGGACGCTGGGCGGAATATTGCCGGCGGTTGCCCCTTCGCCACCACCAGCCGCCGCGGCCGCCTCAAGTACGGCCGCCCAGTCCGAGGACGAGGAAGACGAGGCGCTGCCGTCGCCGCCCTACAATAACAATATACAGGTTCGCTATTTCAGAAGGGGGAGACGGAAGGCTTTCGGACGAAAAATCAGCTGACAGGTCTGGCCGTGCGCGAAAGCAAGACAATGCACCTGCGGCGGTTCGTGGCGAGGGAGAAAAACAGAGAGCCAAGATCGTTCATTCACTTTTGAAGGCTTGCCAAAATATGTACGTAACGGGGCGAACTCACGAGAATGGTCTGCAGTGCGGCCCGTCGCGCCGCGCTCTCCTCGTCGGTGGCCGCAGCGCCGAGTCCAGGTAATGCTCCGGTGGCGTCCGCGCCGGTCGCCGAGGCCGAATCGCCCTTCCTGCAATCCCGCGCATCGGAAGTGCACACACTCTCGCAAGAAGGCCATGACGGGGTGGTCGTGGTGGTGAGAACAATCGAATCAGCACTCTGGGTTGGTTCTGCCGCCGGCTCTCGTCTTCGGAGGCCGACCAGTAATGGAGGGCTGGGGAGGGAGGAAGTGAGGGATCTGCTGGACGCAAGTCGAGTGAGTGAGAGAGAGAGAGGCGAAGAAGAGAGACGAGCCGCTTCTCGCTCGCTCGTTGGATCCCCTTGAAGGGGGTGTGTGGCTCGGCAGCAAGCCGAAATGTAGACAGCTCCTGCCTGCCAGCCCGACCACATGTCAGGGTGGCGGCGCGAAATTGTGCTCGTGCATCAAGCGCCAGTCAACCAGCAGTGCGTCCGGATAATGGAGTGTGTCTGGACCAACGAGAGGGAGAGCGAGAGAGGGCAGTAGGCGCGGGGACATGGGAAGGGACGAAAGGCGGCGACGCACCGAGAGCAGGAGAGATAATGACACCCGGGCAAGGACGACGACGATGGCGCGCGCGAGGATATGTAGAGAGGAGAAACATGGTCGAACCGTGGCGGTCATTGGAGCGCACTGCTTCGGCAATGCGCGCGCAGGATACGTCAGCCATCTGACCACAATGAATGTTGGTCATCGAAATTGGCTCGTTGCCCGACCTGCACGGGGGCTATTCAACTTGTTAGGAAGGGAGGAGGGCGGGAGGGAATGCTCTGGATCGACAACGATACACTACACTTCCCAGATGGTCGTGATCTCAAAGGGCGGGAGGCTACATCGCTGGTGGTTCCTAGCTTGTCAACCTAAGAGCAGCTGGTCGTCGCTCTGCCGAGTTCGTCCCACCCCCTCTCGCCGATTTTCTGTTGTAGCTGGGCAGTCGGCGGGATTCTATTCGAGGGATGGACAGACAGACACACGTGCGGCAGATCTCACCGCTGCAGGTCGCCGGGAAATCGACACCGCCACCTTGCACCCGATCGAGCGGCGCCCGCGTGTCTCCTCCTCGAGATCGAAGAGACAACCCGGGCTTCGGAGAATGCGGAACGAGCGGGAAAAAGAAGAGGCTGTTTCTCTCTTTCTCTCTCGCCCTTCCACTCTCACATTCCGCGTTGCGGTACATCTCCCACTCTCGCTCGCTCATCCTCGGGCATGCATAGCAGACAAGTGGCAGCAACCGCAGCCGCAGCAGCAGCAGCAAGGAGACGTCGTCGTTGTGCTCGCGCTGGTCGGGCTGGACGCGGGCGTACGCAAAGCGAGAGCGGTGGGCGGGGGGAGCAGAGCCCGGAAGTGGGAAAATTGTCGCACCTCCTTCGCCCCCCCCCCCACCTCTTTTCCTCTTTCACGACCCGACACAACAGACACGGGCCAGGGGAAGGGTCAAATAGCGGAGGCTGAGAGTCGAGTTAGCCGCAGGCCCCGAAAGGCGAGAAGCCGAAGTAGAAGAAGAGGAGGAGGGGGAGAGAAGAAGCGTGTCGCTTCCCACTTCCTTGAGGAGCTCCCGCAGTAGGAGCAGCACTCGTGTAAGCTGCTTAAAAGCAGCAGCAGCACCGCGTGTACAGCGGCGGACGACGGCGTGGCTAAACCATGCGCATGGCGGCGGCAACTCGACACACGCACACTCGTCGAGATGAGTTGCTCGAAGGAGTGGCGGCAAACAGACGCGAGACTGCGGTCGTGGAGAGGGCGCCGAGATGAGTTGTCCGCCGTCTGTCCCCGGGGACGACGATCGCTTTTTGACACAGCCGGAGGAGCAGGAGGAGGAAGAGGAGGAGGAACCGGAGACGGGTCGTCTCCAGCGGACGGACGGGCGGGCGGGACGACGGACATGATGAGCCGCTGGTCGGTTCGAAATAGACGCACGCGCATTGGATGATGTCGGGACGACGAAACGCCCGCCGCGAGGATGCACTACGGCGGAGGACTAGTGATCTAGGACATATCGGCGGCAGTGCGGCTTCCTGCACGAGGGGGAGGCGTTCACCGCCGTCATGCGCACGAGTCGGGGGTGAATCGTACGACGTCGTATTCGTCGGACGAAAACAAGTGGCAATCTCGCGTCTGCACACGCGCTCATTGCGCTGGAAACTGAGCGCACACACCGGGCTTTGCTGGTCGGAGCAAGACGACAAGACGTCGTCTCTAGCGTGCTACACTCGCATGGAGACGCGTGTGTACTGCGCTCTTGCCGAACGAACACGCCAGACGCGCGCGCGTACGCACACACACAGATGACATGGGCGGCGGCGGCGGCGGGCGCGAAAATCCCAGCACATGAAAATACCCCCCCCTCCTCGCCCGACGGATGCCGGAGCAGCAGCTGCCGTCCGGTTGCGCTCGGATTACGCGCTTCCCCTTGAGTCTGCTTTGCTGCCGCTGCAGCCGCTGCTGCTGCTGTCGCTGTCGCTGGCTAGCTGGCAGATCTGGTATCGAATTGAGGATGGAGGGTGAGATGAGAACGAGGAAGGGGGAGGGGAGAGGTGGAGGAGAAGCAAGTAGCCGCAGCAGTAGCGGCAGCAACCAGGACCACTAAGAGCCAGTAGCCCGGTTCTTCCGGCTCATCGGACGCGGACAATCCCAAGCACGGAGACTGCTTATGGAAGCAAGGAAGCACTCCCCCCTTTCCACACACGACCAAGTCGAAAGGCAAATCCGCAGAAAGAAAGAGAGTGAGGGAGAGGGAGAGAGATTGGGACCAGCCGAGGCCGCCCTCATTCCGAAGATGGAGGGTAGAGAGGCAATGGGAGCAGAGGGACTCCGACGACGGAATGGCAATATGAGAGCGATGACAGTGCGTGTGCGCACGCAAAGACATCTGATGCTCAGTGCAAACTGCGGTCTATGAGGTGTAAAGATTGTCGCGAATATTGCGCAAAACAACCGTTCTCGTTATTGCTCACAAGTTAAATCGTTTTGATTAATTAATGACCTATTAATGACCTCCGAATTAACAACACTTCACGTCTATGGCCGACGTATCGAAATTGATGCGCCGACGATTGCTGGACACCGGTTACAAAAAGGCGATAGAGGCATTCTTGGCAAGACGGCAAGAGATGAAGCAATAACTCACAGCGACCGGTAGAGCAGACGGGAGAGCAACCAGGACGCCAGCTTCTTCCTCCTCTTCCTGCGTAGAACTGCTGTCTCCGACGACGCTGCTGCTACGACTGCTGCAAGCACCGAGCGTTGGTCAGTCCGGACAAGAAGTGTCTTGCTGGTCTTAGGAACTGGGTGGCGGTGGCGGAGGAAGAAGCGAGAGGAATGATCACCTCGCCTTGACGGAAAAGGCGGGCAATGTGTCATCCGGAACTGGGTGGGCTTAGAGAGAGAGACGAAGGAACCAGAGCGAGCGAGAGATGAGTGACGCGTCGTGCAATTGCATCTTTCTCTCTCCGTCCGTCTGGACGTGTGTCCGACGGCGGTTTGCTTTCGTGAGTCAAGTGTGTAGGCAGCGGACTAGTACACGCCCACGTAGACGGGCGGAGAGCAGCATATGGAGGGGGAATAAATCTCGCTTCCTCGAGGATCATTGTGTCTGCTGCTGCTGCTCGTCTCGTTGTTGGGATTGGGCATAGAGACGTCGACGAAGGAGAATAGTAGATGAGCGCGACGCGCGCCCACGTGCGCACGAGCCTTTCTTCTCCCTCTTGTTCGGCTCGCATCCTGGTCTCTCTTGCATCCGAAGGAGCCCCCCCTCATCAAAGAAGCCAGCGTGTGGCACACTCGCGGCACATTCGCGACACACGGACACAAAGCAACTCGATTATGAGGACGCGCCGATTCTACTGGACAGATGGACAACGAGCAACCTTTGAACCTGACTCATCACAGCGAGAATACGCTGATGGACTTCAGCTGCTCTACCGAGCAGGACTGCGTCAGACCAACACGACGAAGGATGGATGGTGTAATGACGATTGGCGTCTTCTCGTATCGGCGTGAATTGCCCTGCTGCCATAGACAACTCGGTGAGAGAAAGGCACATCCCCGTGCGAAGTATCGTCACAGAATGTCGAATCAATTCAGTTTATTATGGCCCTAGAAGAACGACGACGATCGAATGGAGAAGACAAACAGGGAGAGTGTGACGGCGCAGAGACTGTAGAACGACGAGAGACTGGCAGAGGCGTTGATTTCGCACTGCGGCATCAGTGACACGGCCGGGCGGACGATCATCTCCCTGTGAATTGGTGACAGTCGCCAACCGCGCCTATGGAATGCCACCCACCTCACTAGACGCCACGTTCTCCACCCACACTCGTATCGAACCGGATACTTGACGCAGCTCACGTAGTTGCGGAGAGCGCTAAAGTGAGAAACATTGCTTGGAGGGCGAATGTGTGCAGCGAGTAGTCAGTCAATAGCGCACCCGCAAACCGCCTCCTGTTGCATCCGCTCCTCGCCCAGATGCATGGATTGCGGCGGAACACGACGCGCATCAGCAACCATATCGGTCTAAACGATTCGTTTGATTTTGGATTAAATGATACTGTCTTTGGGCACCTGACACTGAACCATCTCGGCTCGAGTGAGCGTCCGAGTGAAGCACTCAAAGTTGCGCATCATGTCTGCGTGATTTTCGTATGGGAACGTGAAAATCGTCACCCAAACCTCCATAGCCATCTCGACAGATAAAGTCCAGGATCTGAATGGCAGTCTGGTAACGAGATCTGGCGGGTTCCTGACGCCAATCATTGTATGAATCGAGAAAAGAGCGCAGCAGTGACACAAACCTCATCGAAGCACTGGCCCTTGAACTTCTCGATGCACATGTCAAAGAGGAAGAAGGCGCTGGGATAGTTCGCATTTCGCTCGAATGTCAATGTAATGGGCTACTCGCAAACTTCGGAGAAGTACTCCTTCGTTCGGGCGACGAATTGTTGCCAACTGAATTGAAATCCGATCGGACCGTCGGCCCGAAATGCGCCCAATTCGAAGAGAGGTTGAGCGCAGCGGCGAATCTCTCGCTGTTGGTATGGAGTACACGTCTCGTCAATAGGAGCGACAGACGATTGCTTGACCTGGGACGTGTTTGCATTCGCATTTGCATTTGCGCATTCTCACACGCTTACCGCTCTCAGGGGAAACGTTCGTCGGAGGGGTGGAAGAGAAGGAATGATACCCTCCTGATAGATCACTACCGATGACGAGGAGTCGATCAGGCCGCATAGTATGTATAGTATTAAAGTGGCGACTGCCAAGTTGCGAAGCACCATCGTCGCCGTCTGCTCTGACAGCAGGACGTCGCCGTTCTGTCTGGCGTTTCTGTCAGGCCAGCATGTGGCGGAGCACCACCACTTCAGCGTCACTGTTTGGTCACCTTCCAAATAGACCGCACACACGCGCGCGCGCCGCGAGCAGACGCACTACCAATAGGCGGATTTGACGCGGAACGAGAGCAACATTTGGCCGGGAATTAGTGCGAACGGAGGTAGGGTCCAGCGAAAACAATCCCGTCGAGTTCTGACGTGCACGGCCAGAACTCTCGAAGAGCAGTTGCGTGGCTGAAAAGTGAAAATGCGAAATACGACGGTTGCACGATTGTCTTCATTTCGCACGACTCTTTCGGGAAATCCCTCTCATTCGCAATTATAATATCAATCATTGGCACCACGTGTGAATGTGTTTGCGTTGTCAGCACAATTTTGTCGGTTGTTTGCGTTCGCATTCCATTGATTGCGCTCCGTTGTTGCCGCTACTCCAGTTTGTATCCTCTTTCTCGCGAGACTCTACTGCACAAGCACAAATTCGATCCACAATTCCCTTCCCTAGCACATACTCGTCAGGGACCAAGAGACAAAAGACAAGACGGCGGGCCAAACTAGCAGCCCAAGTAGAAGTTGCAGCACAGCCTGGGCCAGTCCGAGTTGGCCCATCCAGCTGAACGTCTGGGCGGGGGAAAAGACGGCACCGGGGAGCCAGATTGCAAGGGAAACCAGGAAGAAGGAGACGAGCGGGCGGAACGAGTCGCGTAGCGAGGAGAGGATCACATCCTGGGAAGTGGGGGAGGTCTTCTTGGAAGTTTGCTCGGAAGATGATGATGGGAATGAGGGCACGAAGAAGGCGGCCGATCGAAGAGACGTGAGAAGCAACTCGAAGAGAAGGGCAACAGTGAACGGGTGAAGTTGGACGCAGAGCAGGGAGGATGAGGCGACCGTGGCTGAAATGTGTGTGACGTTTTCATGCAACAATGATGAAAGGAGGAGGTAGTTAAATGGGGGGAAAGACGAATGATAAGAAGGGGAAGTTACCAAGGCCGAGTAGCGACGCCAGAACAGTGACTACGATCGAGGCGCGTATCATCAAGCCCGTCCAGATGGCGGTCACCGCCGGGAGCGCGAGCGCCAATCCCAGTCCGAATAGGGCCAGTTGTCCGGGCGCCTGCGCGACAACGTCGATCATTCGCGCCTCCGGGTCAAAGACGTGCGCAGCGAACTGGGGGTAGCGTCTGCAAGCCAAACATGTTCGCCCGTTCGATTTGAATCGTCGTATGGTAAAAAGTCTCGCAGCACCTGACAATCTGCCGACATTTGCCGATGAGTTCAATCTTGTCGGCCATCGACTTGGCGCCACTGTATGCAATCATCATGAGCATATCCTTCACGATGATCGCTCCGTTCGCTCCCTTCTCATAGTGCACGCCCTTCTGCCAAGCCTTGAAGATGTGGTCGTTGATGAACTCGTCGAATTGCGACATGTTCAGCGCTCCGAACTCCTTTCCTTCGTCAACTTGAATGAAGCGTCGATAGTCGTTCAGCCACATCATGTTCGCACGTCTCCCAATCGTCCCGTTCATCGCTTCCAGTTCGGCGACGAACGAGAGGAAGTCCTGGTACTGGTCGGGATCGTCGAACCTTGGCGGTCGCTCAATGACGTACATGAGATGCAGGAAGTCGGGCCACACAATGTCGCTTATCGTCTTCACGCCTTTGACGGCGGGCGAGTCCGGAAGAATCAGCGATCGATAGTCCAGGTTGACGGTGAGATTCTGGAGGCCGAAGCCAGCCAGCAGAACGAGAAGAACGATCACGACGCCAGCGGACATCTTGCCGCCAACCGATGCAATAGACGCGACGACCTTGCACGGCTTGCACTGCTGCTGCTGTTGTTGAGGACTGTGCAGATTTAGATCGCCATCCTTGGATGTTCCGTTCTGCGGCATCAGCGGCTGCTCCACCAGCAGTTGGGCGGTCTTTCCATTGGAGGTGACGACGACCTTGGGTGGCTGGTGGCAGGAGGGCGACCGACAAAGGAGCGTCAGCGTCGGGAGGAAGAACCAGGCCTAGGATGGTGGCGGGACGTCATCATTCATAATGCAATAGCCAAGATTATGCACCTGGTAGAGGAACTGGAAGAGCGACGAGAAGGCGAGGAAGATGGCGAGGCTGCGCCACTCCGGAACCGTGATAAACGACGCTCCAACGAGTGAGCCGACGAAGGACGCGAGGAACGGGAGCAACCAACGACCGCCCGAGTGCGAGAGCGTCTAAATGTGTGCGTTTCTATTCGTGCACATCGCACTGACCATGGCGAGTTGTCGCTTCGCCGTCGTTGTCGTCGTCGTCGTCTCGGATCTCGCTCCGACCGCCGTCCACGCACTGTAGAGTACCGTGCATCCATCGAGCGTCTGCGCGAACAGGGCGAAGAGCGAGAAGAGCAGAGGCGGCGTGACGTGGCATCGAAGCAGGAGGAGCGCCGCGAGCGATGTGAAGAAAGCGAGGACGGCCGAGATGAGGGCGGCCAGTGCGGCGTAGACGAAACCCGTCTGGAATTATGAAGCTCATTACTATTTCGGCAATGGGCGCCCCCCATTCGATGAACTATTGATCGCCTAGTCTTACGGAGTGTGATGTTTTCGTGAGTGGTGGGACGGTTCATACGCCTCGCGTGGCTGTGATGGTGATGCTGCAGTACAAAGTACAGACAGGAGCAAGCGAAGCATTTTCGCCATGTGCGATGGTGACTCACTAATGAGGAGGCATTCGTACATGTATATTGCAAAGCCTAGTAAAATAATGACTTGTGCGTTGCTGCTGCTGCTGCTGTTGCTGCTGTTGCTGCTGTTACTGCAGTACAAAATACAGACGAGAGCAAGCGGAGCATTTTCGCCATGTGTGATGGCGACTCACTAATGAGGAGACACTCGTATATATGCATTGCAATTTCTAGCAAAATAATGACTTGTGCGTTGCTGCTGCTGCTGCTGTGAGCGTTCACCATGACAACATTCCACCCGACGACAACGATAGCTATTCGCAGCGATTCCGATTGAAGGCGTACGAATATAGAACACATGCTCTCATTGGTCGCTACCACCTAGCACAAATAGTGGATGTTCGATAATTCGTTGCGCCTGTACGATAGACATGGCAGCGAGGGTGCAAACTACCCGAGAATGCGCTAACGGATCCATTTGACTGGGAGCCTGGAAAACAATCAAGTCTGCTCCGCTCACCGTGTTCCCTGCCATCCTGGCACTCCACCAGAAGACGAAAACGAAAGCCACGGCTCCGAGCGCCAATCCCAGGGCCAGGACTTTGGTTGACGCCTCGACGGCGGCTCCAATTTCCCGTCGCATTCCGCTCATCCCGTGCCAGGTGAAATTGACCTTGGTGTCGAGCGCGGCGTTGTGTCGATTGATTGCGCTATTTACCACACATTTCGACCGGTGAAAAGACAACTTCTACCTGGCAATGAGGTACTCGTAGTGCTCCAAGTCGCGACTCGACTGGGTCGAATTCGAAAAGGTCATAAAGTAGAGACAGGCGAGTCGAGACGATGTCATTCTTCCGTCTGTGGGATCGATTTTCCGTTCGTAGAGCCACTTGCCAATGTTCGAGAACTACGTTACATCATCGTTGTTATGCACGGATGCACGAAGCGCATTGGCAAACCTTTCCGTCGAGCACCGTGACCGGCCACTTCAGTGGAACATCCGCGAACCACGAGAGCATGTTGACCATGTCCTGGTTTTCGCAATTGTACATGCAATCAAGTCGAAAGAAAGCGGCGTACGACTGTCAGAAAGAGACTGTCATTGACGTCACAATTGTCGCCGCAATAGTCGGCGTAGGTAGAGTCCCCGGCGATGGTGATATTCTTCGTGAGATACCTAGATACGCATGGTTGCTGCAGAATGCAAAAGAGCAAACGCACGTGTAGAAGGCCTTCATCTCGGCGAATTCATCGCTACCGATCATCGATCCGTCGGGTTCCTTGGGTTCGGCGATGAGGGCGGCGTACCAGGGCACATCCTACAAGTGTATCGTGCGCGCGCAAACGAATATTGCTCAGTACAGTTCCTCCGAAGAAGTCGGTCTGCGAGCGAATCTCCTCGACCGACGGGGCATTGTCCGTCGTCCAGCCGCGCTCAAAGTCTGACTGGAGAAGAGGGCCGTCCCTGAAAAGGTGGCAGCGCTCGAACAAGAATGGCTGCCATTTGGATTGGCGGAAATGTCTGGTCCGCTGTTCAGCGGGCAGAACTAGACTACGCCTCCGCGCGATTCGTCTCACACAATCAACATATGTCTGGGTCGAATGGTGATGTGCTTGCACCAGGATGTTGTCGCCCTCCGAACATGATTCCCCCCGATGAACGTTCCCTCCAATTCTGATAGTGCATAGTGGCTGACAATGAGTGAAAAAGGGAAACTGATGAAAGATGATAGAGGGAGAGCGACGAGAGAGCGGCTCCTATATTCCACAGTGAATGCACTCAGCGTTAGGGAGAGGAATTCACCCATAAATCATCATCACTAGCGAGATGCGCCTCACCTGAACGCCACCGGCACCGAAGCCACAACCAGTAGGGCCGCAAGAAGGAGCAGCCCGCGCGCGTTCTCCGCCGTCCACAGCCCCAGTCGTTCGAGGTGACGATCGAGCGCGGCGGAGACCATGCTTCCTCCTCCTCCTCTTTCGTTCCGCCCTCGAGGTGCGTGACGATTCCGGCGCGGCGCTGCAAATGAAACTGACTGGGTGGGTGGCGGCGGCGGCGATGTGCGCTTCGCATAAACTGCCCTCCGCCCGGGCTACTGCGCCAATGGACAGACAGCCGGCCGCTTCCTCCCCCCCTCTCATTCGGCTCCTATCGCAGTGGTCGCTCGCCTCTTGTGGCCTTATCTTTCTCTCCCCTCCCCCCACTCGATTGATGGTGGAGAACGAAGAGGACATGGGGGGAGGTCCTCCGCCGCGGGGAAGAGTGGCGAGGGCAGCGCGACAGCAGCCGAACTTCACATGTCTCTCTGCCTCTCGCTCCCTTCCTCGCGTTTAAAGGTGCCCACCAGACTTTGGACCTGGTGGCGAGTCACTAGGCGGAGCAGAGAGTGCACACGGCGCGCGCCCGTACCAGCTGGTGTCCGAAGAAAAAGAAGAGAAAGAGACAAAGCGAGGGGGAGAAGATGTGCGCACACATGCAGCACATATGTCGTGACGATCGATCTTGGTTGCCGGTGTGACGAGAGATCACAACGGCGACGAAGACGATGACGACCACGACGACGACGACGGCGACGACGAAGATGATGATGACGCATCTCCCGTACCTGTACATTGGTATTAGACGTCTAACAGCGACGGGCCATGAGTCAACCGGACCGTCACAAATTTGCCGTTTCTCCATTGTCGACTTAAATTGCAATGATGTTCATTACTGCCTGCTTCGTGCAGAAGAAAATGCGAGATCTTGATGGCCAAAACTGGACGCCCCTCTTCTCCTTTGATCTTGTCCAGTTGCGCAGACCCTCCGACACTAGCTCGTACAAAGAAGGCCACTCCGGGGTTTTTCGCAGCGAACCGCCGCCAGCTGACTAACAGACAGCATCGGGGCGCCACCTCGACTTCTGTTCTCCGCCTTCATGCAAAGGACCAGGGTGCCGTTCTGCAATATCTCTCCGTCTGTGAGCATTCTCTTCTTCGTCGGTGACTGTCTAGAGATCGCTGTCGTCTGCATTGACTCTACAAGTCCGTCTGTATGAGTGGGTGGTACTCGTTTCGGCCTTATTACTATCAAAATCTGCAGTGTGATTCTGTTACAGGAACGGGTTCCA
>JACMII010000513.1:0-15000 GCA_014805405.1 Bunonema sp. RGD898
AATAGTCCATGGACCTGAATACCTTCCCGCTGTCGCTACGATAAGGTACACAGAAGGGTGCGGCGTTGTCGGATTAGCGGCAGTGACGATGGTCCTATAAATCTCTTTGGACCTAGTCAGGAGGTGTCAGTCTGACACAGTCACATGACGATGTTCCACGTCTTCACAGCTTTGTTCTGCTATTTGACGGTCGTCGCGACGATCGACGCCGCGTGTCCGGATGCCACCTGGACGCCGTCCGTCTCGGTGCAGGGAAAGTGCTACAAGCTCATCAACACGACGCGCTCGAACGCCGTCGACACGTCATTCGTCTTCGACTGTCGGAATCTGAGCAAAGGTGCGGACGCACTCAGCGCCATGAACGCCTTCGAGAAGCAGGAGATCATCGGCCTGGTTCAGAGCGCCAAGATCGAAGCGTAAGTCGTGTATCGTCTTTGTCAATCTGTCTGTCTGTTCCGCATTGGAACACACCCGAGTGATTTGCTAACGTCATTGTAATGATATCGTTGAATGGTTGTATATCATAGCATTCTCCAACCATTTAGTAACTCTATACTCTAGAAACCCATTTGTTTTTTCAATTGCCAATGTTGTTAGCAAATTGGAGTTTGTCTAGTGCCGCGACCGGTTTGCTCTGGATTGCGACGGCGAACGACGGCAGTACGCACGATCTGGACTGGATTCCGCGCTGTGGCACGAGCAGCTTCACGCAAACGCTAAGCGCAGTTAACTCCAGTTCGCATGCGAGCGTGATCGCCGTCACGAACACGGGCCAATGGGTGCCCTACAGCGGCTTGACGACCGCAATCTGCCAGATCTACCCGGACAATCCAGCCTGTTACCCCGATCCGATCCCGAAGTGTCCGCCCGGCTTCCAGCCCGCGCTCGGTGTCCCGTACAAGTGCGTCAAATACGACGGTCCACAAAGCCTCAACTACTTCGATGCGGTTCGCTACTGCCGGGATACGTACAACGCGTCGCTCGTCTCGCTCCAAAGCCCCATGGAGCAGCCGGCGTTGTGGGAGCTCCCGGGCGCTACCTGGATCAATTACATGAACACGGCCAACGGCTGGGAATGTCAGAGCCCTTACGGCTGCATTCCGCCGTTCGGGCTGCCGAACAATTCAGTGCCGCTGTGCGCTGCTGCACTCGGCCCGACCGAGTCAGGTTTCTACGAGCCGCGCGCCTGCGACGATACGCTACGTGCCGTTTGTGAGATTCGCCTCCTTGAGTCAGTGGCTAAGTCGATGGCCACGTTCTGAGCGGCCTCCGTCTGATAGAGCTAAATGGAAACATGCGACCACCGGCTATGAGCCGAGCTCTTCACAGAAAACAACAAATACCCACACACACACACATACATTTCGCATGAAGACACAGATGTGTGTGCAGACGTGTGCAACTGCGCTATTTGTAGACATAGACAAGTGTGATGTGATCATGCGGCAAACCGTTAGTCTTTCTCTCCAGTGAAACGTGTGCCGCTTCGCTGTATTCCGGCAAAAAATGTGTCCAGCTTGACTCAACACTAGGATGGCGCAATGCCACGAATCAGGACGATCAATCACTCGCGCTCGCCCTTTCTCTCCCCGTCTCTCTCAGAGGGACAGGAAACATGGTCGGTCGGCCGTTTTCCGCACCTCTGATGCAATCGTCAAATCCCCCGATCCACTTCGACTGGATTTGTCCCGTCGCTGTCGCTGCCGCCGTCATCGTCGCCTTCCGGTTAGTGGTGTATTACATCGCAATCGTATTTCGGAAAAGAAGCGTTGAATCAGTCTCAGGGATTCAATTTCTTGCGCCTGCATGTGCTTTGTCTGAAAGAACATTTGAAGTGGCATCATTTGCATCAAGAGGAGCAAAATAAGGTTTATTTAGCAGACTAGTAAATAATTATGATATAAACTTATCGTGTTGCTACTATATCGGAATATTCCCGTATTTCTCGACATCTGTGCTGAAGTCTACCGAGTGAAAATCTTATTGGTGTCGCCCCAATCGATCTATCGAATAAGCATGCATCGCTATTTACAGGGAAACGTAAGCCAAAGAGCAGGTTTTCGAATTGTAATTACAATATAACACGCCACCCTATTGACGACACGCCTACGCCGCACGCACACCTCCTCACAGCCCAATCGATTTGACCTTCAGCGAGCGACGTGCGATCGGGCGCGTTTCCCATCAGCAGACGTCGTGCCGCATCAGCAGTTTTGTCTCTTTCTCCCTTCTGCGTCCGTCAGATGAAGAACGAGCGAGACAACGGCAACCGCGGCGTGGCAGCCTCGCTGCTTCTCCGATCGATCGTCGCGCACCCGGTTCGCTCGATTCTGACTGCGGGCTCGATAGTCGGATTGATCTTAGCGGTTGGGACTTTCGTGGCGTCACGGTGTGATGTGTGCTCTCTTGTGAGGTGAAGAAGATGAGAATTAGGTCAACCGGAAAACTGGTCAACGACGAGTTCGGCGCCTCGTGGTTGCTGGCAGAATCCACCGCTGAAGACGAACTCGCATCGTTGCCCAATTTCTACTCGACGCCCGTGACCTTTGCTGCTGCACATGATGTAGGGTGAAATCATGAGTGTGCAGGGTGAACCATGGTGCATGGCCATCTTCGCGGAACCACGACTCGACAGCGGATCCCTCACGAAAGAGGGGGAATTCGAGGAGCTGCACCGATTCTACAAGTCTCAATTCAGGGGCTATTCATTTGCACACACGACACGTTGCAGACGAATCGTCAGCTTGAGGCTGAAGCTGCAAAACGAAAGTAACACCGAGATTAAGTATCTGGACCTCTGTGGATCTCAGTGCGCCGTCAACGATCAGCTTTTTGTGGCAATGGTATCTCCGGATTTTTCACGATCAAATCCCTCCATCCAGGACACGATGAGCGCACTGTCCTACTTTGCCGACGTCAAGATGCGATGGCCCGTCACGGTGCTGGACGGAAAGGTGGATCAGTTCCGATCAAGATCAACCAGATTTTAGTTCGCCAACATTGGCAAGTTCTTCTTCAATCGTATGGAAGAGAATGGAATCCTCGCTTCTGCGAAAATGACGCCTCTCTACTTCATTACATTCGTCAACTCGACCGATTCGAATCGAAGATTGGAGTTTTTTGAGCATCTAGTGGAGAGGTATTTGCTTTGATCGGATTTTTGAAGTTTTTTTTCAGCGAAATCAAGAGCCACAATGCCAACGCTACAATGGTGCTCAACTTTTCACAACTAGGCACTTTCCTACTGAAAGGCGACGTCGAGCGAGGTGTCTCGAAAGTTGCGCTACTCTTGCCAATCGGTACATACTCTGAGGGTCGATTATCACGAAAAATCTCAGGTTGTCTTCTCGTACTGCTCGCTCTAGGCGTCCATCTACGACTTGTGGACAAATTTCTGCGCAGTCAAACCGGATTTCTGCTATTGGTTGCGGAATTCTTTATTCCGCCGATTTGCGTTGCAACGTCGATCTGCACGATTGCGTTGACTCAGACACAACTCAGTGGACCGCTGTTGATTTCAACGCTGCCACTGTTAGGACACGGTAGGACGATGGAGTCGTTGAAAATCTGACGAGACTTCAAGGTTGGTCGATCTGTGCTCGATTCGTCGCCGACGCACTTGAAGATTTCGACGATGGTTCGAGCGTGAAATCGAACGCTGTGCTGAAACATGTAATTTGGAGACTTTATTTCATAACACCAAATTGGTTTAGACGTTTTCGACTGCACTCGGTCTTGCGACCTGCTTCATCGTGGTTTCCGTTCAAGCCTGGCAAACAGCCGTGCTGTTCTTGTCGCTCTTCTACGCCTTCCTTCTCATTCTGAATGTGACGTTCCGATAGAGAGCCAGTCAAACAATTCGCAGATGACGGTTCTCTATCCGTTGGCATCGACCTACGACGAAGATTCGTCCGAGCGATTGCATCGTGAATGTGTTCCCATCCAAAAAGTGGACGAGGACAAGGTTTCGCGACCGTCAACCGAAAAGCTGCCTTCCTACGTCGGAAACATCGTTTTGGCCTCGGTCGTTCTTGTCTACGTGGCGCTCGCAATTATCGGCTTACCCCGCGTTCGAGTCGACATGGACATCAAGTCGATGCTGCCGGATGACGCCATTCAGACGAGAAACTCGGTTCGCCGAATGCGTGACACAGTATCATAGAGAGCGGCGAGCCTATTTGCATAAGGGGAAATCCCAGATCTGGGGCGACTTCTTCAGTCTGGCGTTCATCGTCCGGAACGTTCCAGACTTTGAGGATGAGCGAGAATACGTGGACTTTATGCGGATGCTTGGACAACTTGAGGGTTTGGACAACTCGTTGGGTCGAAATGCGAGTCTCACTTGGCTGTATGACTATGCGCAATTCGCTGATCTGAGCCTGGACAAGAACGGTGTGCACCGCTTCTCTCCCAGAACACCATAATCTAGTGCTTCCCATGAATCGACTGGTCGACTTTCTGGATCATCCGATGTATGGACGCTGGAAGGAAGGGATGAAGTTTCGACAAATCTCAAATACGTGCGTCTTGCATTGGCAGCTGTACTTGCTCAACCTCTAGGTCCATCCACGTCGACGAAATGCTGTTCGTGGCAGCGTACGGCAACGTCAGCCGACTGAGTGACAAAGGCGTCTTGTTGGAACAAGCTCGAGCCATCATTCGGTCTTTGACTTGCAAACACGTCTACCGCAGAACCGTGAGATTCAGAGACTATCCCCAGTTCGACGTCCATCTCTTTGACGTCGAGGCCGCGATCTGGGATTCGCTCTGTGCCGCAACCGACCAACTGCAAAAGTGAGCGTTCGCATGAAAAATGCGGCAGATGCACAGATTCGTCATCGTCTTCACGATCGCCTACATCCTATCGACTGTCATTTCATCCAAGGGCGACTCTTTCTTGTTTTCCATTATGCTAATTCTGTGTAACTTGCTATCATTGGGAGGTAGATTGTTTAGATTTGCACATAATTTCTGCAAGTTGCAGCCGCTATTGCCCTAATCGCTACTGTGGTCGACTTCCAGATGAATCCGTTTAGCGTCGCAATTACAATCTGTCTGATTATTGGTGTCTCCACTATTCAGCCATCGCACTCACTGTTCCACAGTGCCATTGTAAGTGCTTTTCGCGAAACTCGACGCAACGCGCCTTTGCAGATCTCGTCTCCTGCTCTGCTCGTTGCCGTTCCCCTCGCGGTGGCTCCAATTCCACTACTTCAAACGATTGCCATCACCATTATTGTGAAGGAGGTGCTTCACAGTGTCCTGCTAGCCGTGGCTCACCAGCAACTTCGTCTCCGCAAACAATAACCACCACTAGGGCGCTTGACGGGTTTATGAACAGCCACGCTTGATTGTGTGTGTGTGTGTGTGTGTGTGTGTTGTATTGTGCATGGTTTTTTGAAATGCTTCATCCTCTCGCATTGGACGACCAGTCGTTTCCTCGGCCTCGGTACGGACCGCCGAGTCCGAGACCCGAACCGGATCTGGCTGGAGGGCCGTTTTCATTATTGTTTTGGGGCGACGCTGTGAAGAGTCTATCGAAGGGAGACGGTGACGCGCCACCACCGCCACCCGATCTGGAGCCGAAGTGAGATGATGCAAAGCTGCTGCCAAAGTCCTCGTTGTTGTTGTCTCGAGAGAAGAAGTCCTGCTCCTGTCGACGTCTAGCGAAGGAGGAAGCGCGTAGCGGCGACTCCCAACCGTTCGTCGGGTTGAGCCCAGGCAAACCTGAATGGAAACCATGTGGCAATCATCTCTGCACTGCGGTCTCTAGTGTTTAGTGCTTTCTCTACTATTATCATCATCAGTAAAACTAAGCACTAGAACTGTAGAAGCTCTGCACCTCCACATGGGCCACTAACCGCTACGTCGTTCTAGCTAGACCTCTAGCTAGAC
Source organism: Bunonema sp. RGD898 (assembly GCA_014805405.1). NCBI lineage: Eukaryota > Metazoa > Nematoda > Chromadorea > Rhabditida > Bunonematidae > Bunonema > Bunonema sp. RGD898. The sequence goes on from JACMII010000513.1 coordinate 5,896, forward strand.
TTCTAGCGTTCTACGCATCCTTCAGGTACCTCCAAATCTTCTTCTTCCTCCTCCACCACTGCCTCCAAGGAAGGCGCCAAGCAGTCCACCGAACCACGGCGTCTGTCTTCTAGCGCCCCAGAAGTTGTTGCCACCACCACCATCTGTGAATCTCCGAACGGTAACATGGTTGATGTATACGGTTGATAATTTCAGGGTAACTGAAACATTGCCGTGCCGCCGCATTATGCAACCCCTGAGGCTTACAGTTATAACGTTGGTTGACGAGTTTATCGATTGAGTTGAATCGTATTGGAACGGAAGAGAAACGAAAACGGAGCCCAGAGCGAAATAATGATGTCGACTCTGTCTTATTGGCGTCAGACGGAGTGCGTGTGAAGTAGCGCAAGGAAAGCGACACGGCACACACTCACCCACTTCCGTAGGGCGACCGACCCCAGGCCGTGAAGGGACCGGGCTGCTGCTGGGCGCCGAGATAGTTGCCGTACCAGCCCGTCATCGGGTAGGGTCGGCCCCAGAAGCCGGTCAGAGGACGCTGAAATCTCTTGCGTCACTCGCTGGAATCGGACGCAAAGCACCGGCGGAGCGGCCGGGTTGCCGTTGCCCATGTAGGGCGCGTCGCCGGTCAGCGCTTTCAGTTCTGCCATGCCTCCTTGAGCAGAGACGGCGGTCGAAATCAGGAGAACGGTGAGGAGAACGGCTAAAATCGATAGGATTAATTTGCTAGGCCAAGCAAATGGACCTGCCACCGCTTGGAGCCCTGCCATCATCGTCTGGAGGAGGCGGAGAGCCGGCAGTGATGCTTCTGCTGCTGAAAAAGAGCATTTCCCTTCATGCCTATGCGGTTCCGCCGTTCGCGCTAGAAGAGGGAATTGTCGCACGCGCGCTCTCCCTCTCTCTCAGTTTCGAAGGTCTCCTTTTGAGTCGTTCCGCATTGGGCATCCTCACAGGCACAGTTGCCTGCCCGTCTTGGAAACCCGGACGCTGAGTCATCATCTTCCACCACCACTTATATTTCCGCATTTGGGAATGGGAGAAGAGAGAGAGAGAGAAGAGAAGGGGAATGAATTGCGCCGCCTTTGCTCGCCGCTCTCAAGTTTTCCAAGTGCTTGTGCTGAACGACGAGTAGTTGTTGAGCGAGAGGAGGCGGAGCTGCTGCTGCTGCTGCTGCTGTTGCTGTCAGACTGACCGGTCCCCCTTCTCCCCCCTCTCGCTCTCCAGACGACGCGACGAACAAGGAGGTGGTGCCTGCGGCGCGACAATACCGGCCGACGACGGCCATTTGCGTTCGTCAAACACTCCCGCACCGCACATTACCAGTCTTGGCAGATGGCGGCGCAGAGGAAAGGTAATGGGCAGAGTGGAAGAGAAGGGAGAAGGGGTTAAGGGCGGTGGGGTCGCGACGGCGTGACAGTGATGACAATAACAATACTGACAGAGGCAGTCCTGTTCTCGCGCGACGGCGGGAGAGGAGGAAGACACGTCACCGACGCCATACCGACCGGCCGACGGACACAAGTCGTCAAGTGCGTGCGTGCGTGCGTGTGCCAATTGTTTCGATGCGCACAATGCGCGTGCTGGTAGACCTGACAACCATACAACAACCAGTTGTGTTGCGCCGGTGCGCGCAGCAGAATTGGAATTGGAGTTGGGCGACCGGGAAAGGGAGGGGGCCGAGTGCGCACATGCAAACACTAACGAGATGACGATCGATCAATTTGTCGTCGTCGTCGTCGTCTCTATTTCCTTCATTCCATTCTCTATGACCGAGACAATCGGCACGCATGCGAGAGATGACAAGTTAGCAAAGTCGAAGAGGCTATCGTCGCGGATGGGCTAGAAACGTACGTGTGACGCACTGAATGGCATGTTGACCAGATTGGCGCGAAACCTGACTGAATTCCTTCTTTGAAAGTGACACGCTCTCAGTCGGTTGCACCGTAATTGTCCTCCGGGAAAGTGTCGAAAGAGCTAGACGACTCGACCGACAAGTCGCTCGAGAATGCCGTGCAGCATCGTCTTCAACCGCTCTTCCTTCACGGTCTCGTCGATCATGCGGCACGTTCGAATCGCGTACTCGCCCTCGAACAGAGCGTACTCCTTCTTCACGTTCAGCTCGTCAATGATCGCACGAATCTTTGCGTCGGTTTCAGGAGACGACGCGGCAGAAAACAGTTCCTGTTTTCTCAGCGCACTTCCTCAGAGATGGTGAGAGAAACCGCCACCTTGAAGTCGGCCCATCTTCCTGCTTGCTTGGCCAGCTCGGCCGTCTTGCACAGGATCCAGGAGCATTTGCGTTCCGCAATGTCGGTTCCGATCTTTCCACTGACGGCGGGATCCGCGAACACGTCCAGATAGTCGTCCTGATTGCGTGGCTTCCCCCGAGAGCGTAGACAAAAATGACTACCCGACTCTGGAAGAGGTAGCCGAGTCGCTCCGAGACCCGCTCGATGTCGTCCAGCAGATCGGGACGGTTTGCGATCAGCGCGCCCAGTGAGAGTGGTGACGTCAGCGTATAGCTGTATCGCTTCTACGCTCAATGTCGCACAAATCGAGTAAGCTACAAGGTGGTCTTGTTCGCGGCCAGCTGTTCATATGTCTCAAAGCTCAGGAGATCTAGGTTTCCGACGGTCAGCAGATCCACGTGCTGGCCCACATTCGTCACGAGGGCCGTCTGACGTCGGGCGTCAGATTTGGCTTGCAAAGACGTCATACCTCTTCTATGAGTCGTTCAATTCTCGCGCCCTGCGCCAACTTGGCGGTGTGATGACGCAAAACCAGAGTTGAGAGTTGTTGCAAGGAGAGAGCATCGTTCACGGCCGTCAGTCCGACGCTTTCCTGAATCGCTAGTAGCGCCACCGAAATGCGCAGAAGTCGTACCAGCTTGTACCAGCACGGTTTGCCGCGTCGCGTCTCACTCCTGTCCATGATGTCGTCGAGCACCAGGAAATAGGCTTGCAGCTGCACGACAACCGATTACCCCCGAAGCAAAGGTCACCAGTTCAATGCTGCAGGCCGCCACCATGATGTCATTCCTCAGCTCGTGCCCGCCGTCCGCGTCAAACGCTCCGAGTCGTGCGGCCAGCTCCACGATCCATCGAGCTCGCAGCGCCTTCCCACCCGCGCACGTGTACTTGACCGCCTAAAATCACGAGCCCATATCTCCGGCTATTCTCAAGGGTACGCTGGCGATCTTGTGCTCCACGATTTCGCGTAGCTTCCCGTTCAGTCGGCCGGCCGTCACAAGAGGAAGAACAGTTTCCACGGCCCGATGAGTGGCGTTTTCGAAAGCCGCCGATGACAAGAGCTCATCGTAGTTGCCCGACGACATTTCTCTGAAAAAGATCGTGAGAGGGCAAATGTTCTCCCTCTAAAAAGAGCAGCCGCCATTGAGGGGAGAAACGGTGGGCATTGACGATCGTGGGTCGGAAATCTGAGAACGGTGAAAGTGCGAAAGATGCGGTGACGATGGGCACTCGATAACGTCATCGCCAGTCTGTGCTGCTGCTTTTATTGCAGCCACGCACAAGAGGACTGTCTGCCAAACTATGATGTTGTGCGTGATGCGGGCACACACACACACGGACAGCGCTCAACAAAGGAAATCGATTTTCCAAGGCCCAGATGGTGATGACGGACGAGGGGGGGGGTGAGTGTTCGAAATGTCAGTGATGTGGAAATCGTGCGGCATGCACGTCACCATCTCCCGGAGGACTGATAAGGCGGAGTGAGGGGGTGCTGGAAGAAAGTTAATGAACGGAAAGCGCACACCTTGTCATGTCATCATCCTGTCTATGTTGGCATACCATTCATCAATTTATCAAGAGAGCGATTGACACACGCACACCCAATGCCCCATTAGCCTCTCCACCATCATCTTCATCTCCATTGCACTTGTATGCTGTTCCTTCGGCTCGCGGCGGGCTTTCACAGCGCCGCGGTGGTGCCGGTAGGCGACGAGCATTGCTGCGCGATCGAGTCGAACTGGGTCTGGACGTCGGCCGGGAGCAACTGATACAGCCCGATCAGGCGCGTCACCCAGCCCTTGAAGTCGCCGTTCCAGGTCGGCGCCGCGGACACCTCAATCGCGCCCGTTTCGCTCTCTTGCTCTTCAAGATTAGGGTAAAATACCGCCGTCAGGAGGTTCGCCACGAGGGTCGGAACGACGCCCGCGCTGCCGGCCGTAAACTTGCTCTGTGCGCAGCGCACGTTCGTCTGGAGTTGGGCTGCAAATCACGCTCGACTTGTGCGTGGCTAGCCCTCCGGCGCGAACGAACCGACAGACTCCGCGTACTTGGCGGCGGCGCACGTCGCGTTGCTCCAGCAGTTGGCGTTCGCGAGCGACTGCGCCACCGTCGGGTCGTTCGTGTAGTCGGGCGCCTCGCCGCCGTCGCTGCCGTCATCCGGACTGGAAGCACCTCGCTTTTTGCTTGCCAACCGCAGAAAACGGCTCACTAGTCGGTCGTCGTGGTGCCTCCAATTCCGCCACCACTGCCGCCACCACCGTTGCCCCAGATGTTGAAGGGCTAAAGGATGGTGGTGGTGTTCATTCTTAGTGAGCGGGAGAGAATGTCCCATCGATGGTTTAGTCCGACTGGCTGCTCGGCGGCGATCGTTAGCGGTCAGTTAGTGCTGCCCGGCTTTGCCCATGTTACAGAGCGGTGTGAAGTTGCATGAATCGTGAATTATGAATCGTGAATTGCTGTGAGAAATGTAATGGAACTCGAAAGAAGCTAAAACACGAATCTGACTCTCTCTCCCAACCCAGACGTCCGGCAGCCAGTCGGACCAGCCACCATCGGCGGTGGCTGTGCTGGTGGTCTGCAGCACCTGGAACGGCAGCTGCTGCGGCGCCAGCTGCTGGACGGACAGCTCGATCAGGACGCCGACGAGAAGAAGCGAGACGACGGCCGTTCGAGTCGATGGGGCAAACATTTTTCCAGACACCAGTCGTTGGGGACACGCAAGAGATGCGAAACTGAGCGGGCGCGGAGGATTACGGGTCGGCAGGGCGAGATGGGCGAGCGAGCTTGGGTATGTGCGCGCGCGCGCATGTGAATGAATGTAACCGCACCGCCCCATTAGCGTTCCCGGTGTTGACGCACAGCAGTCTGAATGTGCGTCGTAATTGGCGATCGGCACCGCTCTCCTCTCCGTACGGATCAGCGCGCGCCGCCGCCGCCGCCGCCGCCGCCACCAACTCACACCGCAATCGCATGATGTTGTGATTGGCAATTCCATAAGGCCCAGACGAACGTCCTCGCTATGCAAACGTGTTATGTTCGGAAAAAGAACGACCAGTACTATGCACAAACATATGCGCGACTGGCTCCCCAACATTATTTCATTTGAGAAAGAGTGAGAGAAAGTGAAGCGGCGCTACGACGGCACCAATCCGATGTTGGCGATCGACACCACTGAATCATGCTTTCTCTATGCGTGTGTGTGTATACACACAATCAATATTGGGCAAAACGAGCGGGAAAAGACAATCGTGCGATAGGGGGAATGACAGATGTTGGAACGCGCCGCACTACACAAGCGACGTGCAGCACCATCACATGCTTGAAATAAGCAAACACGTTCAAACGTAGTGCCCCGCGGTGCCGTTTGACTTCAATTGGTCTACGTCGTTCTCTAACGTCGAAACAACACGTTGTCCGAGTGGTCGCTGAAGCTGGCAGCGCATTTCCCAGTGAGCAGCGTTCCTGTGAAATTTCTCATCGCCGTTGCCGCCGTCACATGTCGCAATGGTGATGACGGTCGAGAATGAGACGCATTGCGATGATGACTGCCAATGGACCACGTGAAGTGGCGGTGCCGAGGCTCGGAGGAGTACGAGTCGTCGAACGAAGAAACAGGTGACGCGGGGAGATACTTGACCAGAAATCACCGGACGGAATGTTGGGTGCGTCAAACTTTGCAATGATAACTATTTTCGCTGCTATCTCCGGTGCAGCAGTCGCGTCACAAGGAGTGGCATGCACGACCGTCGTTATTATTTCCGTCCGCGTGATCCGTCTATCGACCGATCGTGAATCATCAAACTTCAAACACGCAAGTGAGCTCTTCATCTTATCTTGCGAGAGAGCGAGGGAGAGAGCGAACAATACAAGGGGTCCGAGGTGGGTGGACGGCGGTGGCATGACGATGGACGGGGAGAGCCATAATTTTGAGGCCAAATTAGTGCGGCTCCCGTCGTCAGTCTTCCACTTGCTAGACGCACGATAGGAATAATGACGAAGGCAACTGTCACGGTGAAAAATGGGCAAAAACCCAGCGAGTCGAATCAGAATGGCGCTGTGAGAAAGACGAGGTACTCGATGATGATTGAACGATTCAATGCCGCCGACGAAACGATAGGCTTCAAGAGTTGGACGAGCGGAAGACGGCATGGAGATCGTTGATTCTGTGCTGCGCCGTCATGCTCCTGCTCGGCATCCAGTTCTCCATCTACTACAACTCGATCTGGCCCTACCTGTCTTCGCTGGACAGCTCGGTCTCGTTCTCGTTCATGGGAATCTGCGTCTCGTCCTACTCGGTCGGCCAGGTCCTGACGTCTCCTCTCTTCGGGCTCTGGACCCAGAGAACGCTCTCCGTCAAGTATCCAGGTGTTCAGCTGACAATACGAATACATGGTATTTCAGCGTCCCTCGGTATTGTCCTGACCATCTTCGGCAACCTGCTCTACGCGATGCTGCCGTTCTTCAAGAACCACGGCGTTCAGTGGTGGATGCTCGGTTCGAGATTCCTGGTCGGACTCGGCTCCGGGAACCTGGCCGTCTTTCGAGCGTACGTCGCAACGGCCAGCACGCCAAGGGATCGGAGTCGGGCGGTCTCACTTTCGACGGGCTCCTTTGTTGCAGGCATTGCTATTGGACCAGTGATTCAGGTACACTTCTCGATTAGTGAAGCTGATGGTGATGATGATGGACTCTTCCACCAGACCATATTCACCCCAATCGGCGAAAAAGGCTGGACGATCGGCGGCGGTGGCAGTGGTGGCGCGGGTGGATTTGTTCTGAACATGTATACAACCTGTGCGCTTGGCATGACGGTCATCAACCTGATCTCCCTCGCATTCATGCTACTGGCATTCAAGGAAGACTACCGGGGTATTTTGAGGACGCCGAACGGCAAGCAAGCCGGTCAGCAGCAGCAGCAGCAGCAAGTTGCCACAGTATCACGAGCCGATAACGAAGGTTTTCTTCTCGTCCACAAGCGCGCACACATACCAGAATGAATATTCCAGATCAGACCTACTTCGTCCTGCCCAAATTCGATCGGGGCGCCGCCGCAGTCTTTCTCTACGTCTGGTTCACCCACAACTGCGTGGGGACAAATCTCGAAGCGTACGACGACGCGCTATCGTTTCACGAAAGACTCATCTCAGAATGTCGTCGCCCATCACTCAAGTTCTCTTCAACTGGACCGATCGAGAGGCCATCCTGTACAATGGCATCATGCAGTTCGCCTCGTGCGGAGTCAACGCAGCCGTCTACCTGTCAATGTCGTTCACGTGGATTGGACGAATGTATTGCTATTTCCCTATCGCACCACCGAACGAGACTAGAATGTCGCCTTAGAAACCCCCGCAAATCCATCACCTTCGGCGCGCTCATGTTCTCCCTCTACTACATCATCGTGGTTCCGTGGCCATTCTATGCGGGAAGGTTGAGGCTGATGCATCTGAGACCAAATTCGACGGTCGAAGACACTACATACGATGCGGGATGCTACCGATCCTACAAGTTGGCGATCCATTTCCCGTCAGCGCTCATCTACATGCACACCGCTTTGAAGGTGGTGTCCCGGCCAACATCATCCGCCCGTCTTCATGTACATCATTGCCTACGTGTTCTGTCTCGGCGTCTCGTTTCCGTTCGTCTCGACGCCTACAAGTGTGCTCTACTCGCAAGTGTTGGGGCCGCGGAATCAGGGAAACATGCAAGGTCTGCTGGCGTTCGTCGGCGGATCCGGTCGAATCGTGGCGCCGGTTGCCTCAACGTACGCACACTCTGTTCACACACGACGACGCCCTCTTTCAGGTTTCTGTTCGAGCACACTGGTTACATTGCGCAAGCTATCGTGGTGATCTGCATGCTCTCCGTGGTCGTGACGCTGCTCTTCTTCCTTCGCCGTCGACTGGTGCCTTTGAGTTTGGAGCCGCCCGTGGGCGGAAAACCTGCGCTCTACAAGGGGGGAATCTTCACGAGATTCTAGTTTGGAGAGCGGTAGCACAGCATGCATCACTCCATAATAGTATGAACGTGTTCAGTAGTGTAGGCCATATGAGCAGATCACTTGATTACCAGCTTGTCTTACTCACCCGGCATTTTTCCTTATCGTCTTATCTGTTGAGACGAGACTGGTTCAAAAGCGAGTCGCCGCCGCTCATCACTCAGCCGGCCGAGCACACCGGCTACATCACCCAGTCCGCGCTCGTCATCTCGATGCTCGTGCTCTTCCTCGTGCTCATGTTTGTGTTCCGACATCGAATAGTTCTACTCCAGACTGAATCCGACATCGGGGGCAAGCCGGCAACTTACAAGGGCGGTGTGCCGGCGCGGCAACTAACACAAGGACGGCTGACACTGGGAATGGGCGCGATGAGAGATCTTTCGCTTCTCCTTTACTCAACCGGGACTTCTCGGATCAAAACGGATGTGCGTGGCGAACGTGGGCTCGGGCGTAGGGCGTGGACGGAAACGTAGGACGTGTGCTAGCGTAGATCACAACAACTGCTGGCTGGCTGCGTGTGTGTGTGTGTGTACCAGTACCGACGGATACTTGTAGTCGCTTACCGCGACAGGCGGGTTGTTCTTGAAGCTCTGACGCTTCCCAACCGAATAAAGTTGATGATCTACCGTTGCACAAGATTGGCGAGAATGACGACGGTTTGTCTGCGAGCGCTCGCACCGCATCGCATGTTCAACGCGCTGTCATGCTTCTGTGTCGTTAATGGGCTTGAGGAGCTTATCTCTCACGCTTCTGCCCCCGTTGTCCCTGATAGCGGTGGACGGAGGGAGGGGAAGAACATTTAAAGTACTGACGACATCTGTCGTCGTCCACTCTATGACGATGGCTGCACAGGCACTTCGAAGT
>JACMII010000514.1:0-14947 GCA_014805405.1 Bunonema sp. RGD898
CAAAGTCATTCGTTCCATGGTCCCAGGAATGGGACTTGTAGTGTTGGAAATTGTTTTTAACTGGACACACATTACATGTCGTCACCACGGTGCCAATGTAGCGCGGATGTACAACACTTGAGAATGAGAGCCTGTCAGAAAATACCCTCGGCCCCCGTGCCACGTGCCGGCGGCAGTGGTCGTGTGCGCCGCGTGCCCCGAGGCCCGGCTGTCGAGAAAGCGGAACTCTGGACTGGCTGCAACGCGTGCCGCGCGCATGAACACACGGTGAAGGACTGTCCGCTCATTCAGGTGAGTACCGTACTGCTGCTTTAGCAATGCACTCTAGCGGATATCATTTCAGAACGTCATACGATGCCAGCAGAACCCCCAGGAGGTGCCACAGGAAGGAGAGCCAATGCGTGGCTAGCCCGAGACGCTCGATTCAATGCACTAACACTCACGAAACGGAATATTGCAACCACTTCTGACAGACTAGATCGTCATATTTTCGATGAAAATTTGTCGAAGACTTCTCCACTGAGTGAGCCCTGTCCTCGGGGCTGGGCGTATGGAACGAAATGGGAAATACAATAAATAGGGAACAAAATCGAAAAGTATGGCAGTCGTGGGAATCGCCCAGTGATCTATTAGTAGGGGGCTGTCCTGCATCGCCAGTCCGATCCAGTTCGAAGACGTACCAATTGCGTAATGGTTGCGGATCGTATGCAGCGCGCGGTCGTCGTCGATCACCAAGAGCGTGGCGCTTGTGCGAGCCGCGCGACAGATCACTCTAGCCGTGTCCGCATTCGTCTCCTCGTCGATTGGCTTAAAACGCTTTCCGCGAGAGGCTCAAACAATCGGCCTCCTTTGTGGCACTAGCGGGCAAAAGTCTGATTCAGGGGCTGAAAATCGCACAGTAGGGGTAGTCGAACCGAAGATATGTTTTGAGGTGTCGAAAATTAGCATGATTTCGATCGGTTGGAAAAGGAGAATAAGAATGCGAAACAAATTATTCTTCGGCAATATGTAGAGGTGCTCAAGTGCTACTGCATTGCCAAGTTTCACTGCTCTGGGTTACCTTTTCGCCTTGTTGTGATCTTTCCAATGCTGTCGTCTGGCATTTGCGCGATTATGATTGGGATTGCCAGGAAACGATGACAAATGAACTCTTCCAACGAATTTCTCATACGTCATGCTGCGCAACATCACTCGTCTATCAGATAGTCTTCGTCGAGATCGACCACGTGCTGTCAACGAGAAGGAAGAACAAATATCCCGTCATGCCAAAAGAGGGCGGAAGGGATGCAAAACGTGTACGCGCGTGGTACTACTTGCTGGAGAGAGCGCGTGGGTGGGAGAGCGCCTTGATGCTCGCGGCAAGTAACGCGACTGACCTGTGGCGGCGGCGGCGGCTCGGCGATCAGCGAGAGACGGCTCAACGACAGACGGACACGCGGATGACGGACGAATAGACACGGGTACACGATAGTCAGCAACACAGAGACTTTACTCGCTCTTGGGGAGCTCGTAGCAGAATACTAGCAGCTGTGGGCACACGATCACACACTATCAGCGTAGGAACCCACTAGGAAGCTATCACAACAATAGGACAACTTGCTCTGGCGTGCACAATCGATGGGAGCCGATGGGTAACAACATACGACAATAGAATCAATAATCTGCTCTCCGCTCAGGTCGGGGACTGCTGCCACGACACATGATTTCTCGTTTTCAGTGATCTCTGTAGCGGGTGTCATGCGAATGGGAAAATCCACGCTACTCAACATGTTCCTGATGGCGCTTCGTTGGTTGAAGAGGGGAAAATCACTCAACTGTTTGAGTTGGATGCAGCAGGTTTCCGAGTTTCAATTGTCATCATTCTGTGTGACCTAACTTCAACTGTTTTCCCGAGGGAAAATAGAGTTGTTCCTTTACTCGTTGACGTCACCGAAGGACTTCTTTCTACTCTCAGAACTTGTCGATTGGGAAGCATCGCTCTCCTTAAATCGAGCGATATGCTTTGTCTGCGTACAGGGTCGTGAAGTGTTTTGTCTCACGCTCTTGCTAGGCACGTGTTCCCTTTTTTCATGCATGACTGTGCATGACATCAGCCTTTGACTGAGTTCTCTTCCCGAGCCGGACCTGAGCAGAATACGACCGGTGTTCTTATCTAGTCACGAGCCTTCCTTGTCAGAGACGAACAGGGCGAGGAATTAGTCGTCTTGCTGGTGTCTATTCAGAATTGAATGAAAGCGAATGAAAGTGTTTCCTCGCGGAGGTAGTTAGACGCGAGAGAGTGTAGTCGCTTTATTCTCGTCCACACTATCCTTGGTTCAGTGATGGTTACGTGATGCCAAGAGAGCAGCAGATGCGTGTTGCTGGCAAAGTGAAGGGGCGTTGTCCTCTTGCATCATGTCCTTATATACCGCCTAGTACAAATGTTTTGTCTGTCCTGCCTTGCCGTCCTGAGGGGACGGCTGACTCAACGCATCGTCTCCTGTGTCTCTCGCTGTGGAGATGTTCTTTACCTTACTTTAGCGGGTACACAAAACAGAAAGTAGAGATTGATACGCAAGGCTCGTTCAACGCAGAATTGAGGCAAGAGGAGGATGTCGCGTTGTCTGCGTTCTCGTCGTTTCTCTCGTCGACGCAGATCTTCAGCGTTATAAACGCTTTCCGCGAGAGACTCGAACACTTTTGGCACCAGCGGAAGAAAGTTAAAATTCCAGCAATGTTACCATTGAACAAGGGATAGTTGACTCTCCTGACCACGAATCTGTGGTCGGTTTTTTGAGATTTTGTCGCTATGCAAAGTTACGAGTAAAGCGCAAATTTTACTTCGTGACGTTGGATCTTTGCGCTGAGTCGATGGATTTTGCTCAAATTTGAACTGTAGATTGAGGACCGGTGTACCTTTGTATCTACCAAGTTACAGGTTCTAACTCTTCCTGATTGCGAAAACCGGTGAGATACAAAATTTGCATGGACAATTTCGATCAATTTTTGTTAGCATGCAGAACCTCAAACTATATTCATCATGTTCTTCGTAGTCGAAAATACAATATTGTGAAAGAAAAACGAGAAAAAAGTGCACTGTGGAAGACTACGGCGTGTTACAAGTTGAACAGGTCGCCGTTCCACTTTCGCAAAATAGCCGCAGAGCACGGTTTTTAAGTGCAAATTCTTGCGGATATGTCTGTTTTTAGATTTTGACTATTATCTTCGTTCGTTCCACTATATTCGTCTAGATGACCGTGTTTTATCGCCCTCATGTGACGCTCACCCCCGCCCGTTTCTATCGACCCAGCGTGGTGGTTTTGCTGCTTCCGTTCGGAATTTTGACTTCATTCTATTCGTGTGAGACCACATCACCCTCTACACTTTCATTTAGCATCAATTCTCAACAATTTCGGTCATCTACAGACTTACTCGTCTGCGAGGTGGTGACAACTACCGACCACGCGACGAGCACGGCAATTTACTCTATCAACCGAGGCTTTCATCCTGAATTGTTGTTTTTGCCTTTGTCGTAGATGATGGCGCAAGTCAATACGAGATTGATGAGTCGCTGTTTTTCTCTTTCTGCACGTTATGTTCCCTCTTCATTGACTAGTGGACGACGATGCATGCTTTTATAGACTGCAGCCGATCTGGAACATGAGCAACTGTTCGCGGTTTCGTAGGGTTTCGGGGTCGCTGAATTGCATGGTGTTGATGGATTTGCGCGGCGAGGGTCCGTGTACGCGAAACTCGAGAATGCGATTTTGGCTTGCAGATTACACCCGGTCAGATGAACTTTAAATTTTCAATAAGGTGCGCGTTGATTAGCACTCGCCGAGTTCTACAAGATACTTTTACCGCTTTTCGATAACTTTCTTCTCTGCCGAGATCCAGGGGGGATATTTTTGCCCGCTACTGTATACGCACCAAATACGTCAGCGCGTTGTGAAAAGCGTTGAAAAAGGCGATTGTAGCAGATGGAACCGAATCCGTCCCCTAGCACTCTCCCACCCTGCTAGCTTTCCTGCTGACGATGTCAGAGCAGAATTTCGAACTTCCATATTTCATTGTTATTAGCATTGTGCGCCCGTTTTGGTCACATCCAGAACCCATTCTCACCGTTTCCCGTCATTTGCAGCTCATTTTGACCTGTTCTGTTGCTAATCCCACCCCCAAGTCTGCTACTAACCCTACCGTCAAGTCAGTCTAGGATTTCTGAGTTACTCATACCCTCCTTTATCACCGCTCCTTCGTATGGGTTGCCTCTCCTTCTGCTCGTCCTCTTCTTCGCCTTTAGCATACTTCATCCTCTCGGCACAGTACGCACAGATAAGACACGGCTAGCTCGATCCACGCTCTGCTTTTACAACAGCGGTCCCACAGTAATTGTGCCTGCGATACCCACTTTCCCTTGTCCTACGCGTCCTCGTTTCCTGACTCGCGAATGAAAATAGGAGAAGATGTGTGAATTCTTGCCAACCCTTCGTCCAAATAGTGTCTGTTCATTGTTGAGACCCTAAGAGTACGCGACACCGCTCGGTCCCATCCTCCACTAAACGACCCGACTTCCTCGAAACTCTCCTTCTCCGGTTATCCACCGGCACAGTGCAGTTTTGCAGGCGTGGTGCACTTCGCCATCAACTCTTAAAACGATGAGCTCTGATGAGCCGACCCGAGAAGCGGTTGGTTAGATCGAGATTAAAAATTTTACAGAAACAATCGTTAAGGGCGAACCACCAAAAAAGATGCGGCGCCGACCCCGAGAAGCGGTTGGCTAGATCAAATTAAAAAATTTTAGAAACACAATTGTTTAGGGCGAAGAACTTAAAGAGATGCGGGCCCGAGTCCGAGAAGCGGTTGGCTAGATCAAATTGAAAAATTTTAGAAACACAATTGTTTAGGGCGAAGAACATAAAAAGCTGCGGATCCGAACTCGAGAAGAGGTTGGCTAGGTCGAAACTAAAAATTTTAGAAATACAATTTTTCAGGTGCACGGCGCACTAAAGCATTTCGATCCACAGGAGGAGTCGGAGAAGAAGACGGTTGGCTAGATCAAAAGTTAAAATTTTAGAAATACGATCGTTCAGGAGGACGAATTATGTGGGCTTGCAAGCGAACTAGGGGTCGTGCAGGACCCAAGCGATAAGGTGTTGCAGTGTATTTTTCATGAATGCATCTGATTGAACGCCTGTTGTAGGAACAGCCCACCCAGTCGAGCTTGACCAGCACGATAAAATCTGCGCTCTTTGAAAGCAAGCAACTTTGCGAGTACACGGAGCGGGCCGTGATCGGACGTGGAGGATTTGATGTTGTCTTCAAAGCTCAGCACAGGATAGACAAAAGATGGTATGCCATCAAGCAAGTCGATCCTGTCGATGCGGTCGATGCGATCGATGCGGTCGATGTGGCCGATACGGAACAGTCGTCCAGCAAAGTGCTACGAGGAGTGCACATCTTGGCTGAACTCGATCATCCACACATTGTCCGATACTACGGCGCATGGCTGGAGAAACCGCCATTCGGTGAGAAACTTCCCTGCATGATGGACGATAACCTTCCCTGTCTCTACATCCGGATGGAGTGGTGCAGTGGTCCAACCCTGCACGAATGGCTTGTGCAGAACCAACTCCCGGAACAAAGACCCATCTCGCAGACGCTTGATTGGTTCAGCCAGCTGGTCTCGGCCGTCAAGTATATTCACGACAAAGGTCTGATACATAGGGCTATCAAGGTAAGAGGATACACTGCATCTGACACATAACCTCGCGCACCTTGTAGCCGCAAAACATCTTCTTCGGATCATCGCAAGATGGAGCCGCATCAGTTCTCAAGATTGGCGATCTCGGACTGGCCATTGATGTGGCTCCGTCATCTTCTTCCGGAGTCAGCGGAGGTGTCAGCGCAAGCCTTTCCATCATGGGAACACCCAGTTACATGTCTCCCGAGCAGGTAATTGCGGAAATAGTGCCGCCATCGAGAAAGATGTGTGCGTTCAGGAGTCCGGTCATTACACGAATAGTACGGATGTCTTCTCATTGGGTCTCGTCTTCCTGGAGATGGTATATCCGTTTAATACGGATAAGGACCGACGCGGCGCCTTTGGGGCTTTTCGGGCGAACCAACGCCCCAAAGTGATGGATAAACTGGACAAAGAGATGAACACACTCATCAGTCGGATGACAGCATTCGAGCCGAAGAAGCGTCCCACGGCGAGTGAGCTCAACAATGAGTTGAAGAAGAAGACAGCGGTTGGCTAAGTCGAAAGTTAAAATAGTAGAAATACAATCTTTCAGAAAGAAGACCTCCGAGAGGAGCTGCCTGCACTTGCCGTCGCATCTCAACCGGTGTCAGACAACCGTCAGCTCTCTGCCTTCAGAAATTTGGTCACTGACAGACTTTATTCGTTGGTAGCAGAAAGTGAGAGAGGCCGTCGAATGTGCCGAAAGGAGCAGTGAGGTGTCATCTTTCCCAGGAAGCAACGACGTATACAGTGCTGGACAAGTTTGTCATAATTGAGTTTTTGGTGGTTTTCGAAGCTCAGCGTAGGAGTTAAAATACAATTCTTTGCACATTTTATCCTCAATGTGACCCCAATCGACTAGAAAAGTTTGGTGACTACTGTTGGCCTCTGAACCTCTGTAATGACTCGAGGAACTCTTTCTTTAGAAGAGCGAGTGCTGGCACATTGGCTTGCTGATGTTCATTTTCTTTTTATCCTTCATTTTTGGCACATAATAGCATCGGAATGGAATGAACCTCATGCCATCAGACTAGAATTTTGCGCTCTTTCGAAAGTGTATGGCACGAAACACTCCGATCAAAATGGAGAGCGATATAAGCCGAACTGTCAATGGTCAAACCCTTTCCGGCGCTATTGTACGTGCATACGGACAGTTGTAACGGGGTGGTTTGTTTTCAGGCGGCAATCGAGGATGCAATGCGCTACGTTCGCGAGTGGGTCGCGCCGAACCAGAACCGAGTCGAATCGAGTGATGATGGCCAACTGGGAACGAGTGCTACGCCCCGTCGACCGGGTCGGATTCTGTCGGACGACTCTGCACCCACGTCCCACATTGACGGCGACTGTGGAGCGCTGATTAACGCCCTGGCAGATGCCATTGACGTAATGAATCGATATAACGCTTTTCGCAAGAGACTCAAAGAGTTTTGTCACTAGTGGAAAGCGTTTTAATGTCTGGACCACGTTTTGCACACATCTACAGATTGCACGATTTTCACCAAAAACCGATATTCGGAATCAGCGAGTTCGATTACTCCTTCCATTCTACTTTCAGTTCCTGATTCAGACTTTTGTCTGCTAATACCAAAACTCTGAGTCTCTCACGGAAAACGTTTTAGGCGTTTACGCAATGGAGCGGCGATGGCCCTGCTAAGAGGGTGACGATGACATGTGCCGTTCAATGCTATGTGAACCGACTCCGTGAGATGGATCCGGAAGCCGAACGACGGGAGCAGGGTGCGAGATGGCAAACCGAAGCCAAGCGTCAGATCTTGAATCAAGCTAGAGTTGCCGGCGCAGCGGTTGTCAACCTTGTGGAAAAGTTCGATAGAGCCACCGATGCGAAGTGGCAAAGGACAGTGCAGGTTGATTGAACATTACATGGTGATCGGAAATGATGGTAGACAAGCGTGTTTCGCCCGTAACTGTGTTGTCCGTTGGAGTTTCCTCGTAGGTCTGGGCGCATTTTGAAGCTAAGACTCTCCTCTATCTATCCCACCTAAACGCATGTTCTGAACCTAGCTTTTAGCGGGTGTGAAGTGCAGTTAAGAACACGATATTGCATGCAGCCGTTCTCACAAACGAGGGAGTGCTAACTTTCACTCATGTTGCATTCAGCCTCCCTCATCGTCGACATCTCAAACTTTTGTTGCAGTTCCTTAGTGGCCCGATTCCTTCGCGAAACGCTCATCGCAACTTCGTCGATTTAATCGTCTGCAGTTTACACTTGACCATTTTCTCACCTATTTCCATGCTCGATTGACAACAAAAAGATAGGAAGAGCGTGAAGGAGTGGATCACTCTCAAAGTGGAACCCTTTAGGCCTGACACAGCGGCGCAGATGCCTGTCGTAGGCCTCACAAATGTGCCCCAGTTCGGTCATTCCAAACTGGAGAAAACCCTCGTGATAGTCGTTTTACGCGCTAGCAGAGTCTTGTAGTGTCTACAGGAAAGAATACCGACGATTCGGCCCTAAATCACAGTCAAGCAGGTTGAGATCCGGCGAGTAGGCGGAACAAGCGCTGCCCGTTACGTGGTCCGTCAGGCGTTGTTGGTATCTTGAGATTCCCCTGTCGCCAGAAACGGAAGGCTAAGTTTCGGACATCCTGAAGTCATTCGTCAATAAGAAAAATCCGTCCGGCGGCTAAATGACCGAAAAAACGACTACGTGTAAACTACAGACGATGAAATCGACGAAGTTGCGATGGGAGTTTCTCGAAGGAATCGGGCCACTAAGGAACTGCAACAAAAGCTTGAGATAGTCGACGATGAGGGAAACTGAATGCACCAGAGTGAAAAATCAGCGCTCCCCCTTCTGCGAGAACGGCTGTATGCAATATCGTGTTATTGGCTGCACTTTATACCTGACTAAAAGCTAGGTTCAGAACATGCATTTAAGTGGAATCGATAGAGGAGAGCCTTAGCTTCAAAACGCGCCCAGGCTCACTGGGAAACTCCAATGGACGACAAAGTTACGGGCGAAACACGCTTGTCTACCATCATTTGTGATCACCATGTATTGTTATCGTGCAAACTTCAGGACTTCGAGGCGGAACGAGCTCGATTGGTTCGATTTGACATTATGCTATTGAAAAAACTCGATTGTCTTTTAAGAAACAGCAAGTGGACGACGCCCAATCTAGTTTGAAAATCGATTTTTCTATTGAATTTGCCGAATATTGGCAGAATCGGACGATGTTCGCGATGCGATAGAGAAGGCCGACTTGGAGATAAGGCGACTAATCAAACTGACGGTCACTTCATCGTGTTTGCACCGCAAAATGGCTAGAATTTTCAGCCTTGCCAGAGGTGCGAGGAACAGTCCTGCGAGATAGTATTTCAACCGTGTGGGCACAGCATCTGTCAACAGTGTGCCGATAAGGTTCAGCTCTTCTGTCTAATTCCGAAAGCTGCCTTATAATCACAGATTGATGACAACATCTGTCCGGTTTGCGATGGGACCACGACCGGACTTGAAGAGCTGTGAGATCGTCAAGTTTCGAACTTGATCAACCAACCAATATCGCCACTCCTGTCTGTTGCTTGTCTTCCTGCTTGACTACAAGAATGATCACTGTAAAAGCAACACATAGAGGCCGTCAGTCGCACTTCCGATACCCTTGTCGCGGATTCGCTTCGCGACCACCAATAAACCATAATCATCACTGTCTCACTCTTTCTTTCCCTATCAATCGATCTCAACAAGACCCCGCCTCTCATCCCAACAACCTAGAGAGGAAGGGAGTAGAGGCAGTCGACATGTAGCGACGGCTACGGAAGACTCGCCAACAACAAGGCGAAGTGAAGTATCTCGATGAGTCACCATCTCGAATAGTAGCAGGCTAACATCTGTCACGTAGTGCCAATGAGAGGACATGGCTGTTGATCAGAAGAATGTTGCTGATTCCCTAACTGTCACTAGACCACGAAAAGGAAAGAAGGAATCCGCCACAATGCTGGTTCATTTCTTTCAAAACCAAGAGACTGCCGTACTCGATCTACCGGGTCCTCGCACTCTTCGGGGACTGGGAGAAACGACTCAACCGGCGAACGGTAGAACGAATAGTTGGGGAGGGGAGGCGGGCAGGGCTGGTAATCTGCTGTCGAGACCGAACCGACTGAATCGATTCTCCGGGTCGCGGAAGGGGCGACGATCGGGGGAGATCGAGATAGACTGGAACAGAACAGACATCCCCGATCATACCTCACCAGCAGATGATGTTAGGTTGATTTGTTGACCCACAGGACTCGCTCACACGCGTCTTCTTGGCCACCACCAATCCCCCGACTCTGTTGTTTCCCAGTAAATGGAAGGATGAGAAACGAGTGATCGATTTCATCTGCCTCTCCGCTCTTGTCATTGTTTTGGTGTGCAGTGGAGCGGGGGAGAGAAAGGGGGAAAGAGGCGTGCGGCAGAGGTCGCAAGGAAAGATGCCCAAAGTGAGACTGGTGAGAACGTGCCCACGCCCGAATGGTTGGCGAATTTGTGGACTCGGGCACCGCGAAGGGTCTCTCGGCGCGGGGAGCGCTAGTCCGTCTCAACATCATTCCTCTTCGCTACTTCACGGGTGTCTAATTGTACGCAGTCCCTTATCTAGCAAGCCATCCTGGTCCGTTTTTTCCGGCGCAAGGATGCCGCCGCTGCCCTTATCTATGCATGTGTCTCCTGCTGGATCCACCATCCAGCTGCCTGTCTTATGAACCCAGCAACTATTGATCGATCGTTCATTCCTCTTCAAAATTGTTGCCTCGCATTTGTCGAACGCACAATCGAGTTTAGGTGAATCGGTGAAATTCATCGCTCACATAATGCTGCCGCACAATAGCAGCTCGACTGCGACGGGTGAAAAGGTCGGTAGTACTACCGCGAGAAGCAAACACTGAATCAAGCGCAGAACCCCGTCAAGGTGAAGGGCCAATCGCTGTCACCCGACGTTGTTCAACAAGCAAGCACTAATTCTGCTGCTACAACTGGCATAATTTGTACAGAACCCCTCAAAGACGAAACGAACGTCAATGTAGATCTGCATTATTCTACTTGTCGCGAGTTCAAGATTTCGGACGGCTCTACTGGTCACGGATATGACCGAGTTTTCGCGGATTGCCTGGACGACAAGCTAACGTCGGTTCGCGTCGAGGACCCTTACATTCGTGAGCCTCACCAGGTTTTCGATTTCCAGTACACATTTTATGTCAGAAACTGCAGATCCAGAATCTTTTCCGATTCTGCGAACTTCTGAACCAGAAGTGCAAAAATTTGGAGCGAATTACGCTAATTACATCGCCAAATATTTGGAGAGGTCGCGAGGAACGCAATCCAAAGGCTTGTGAAACGATCAGTCAAGTAGTTTTCTTTTAGTTTGTTTATAAAAGTTGAAGTCTTCTAGATAGAAAACTGGCTCATGGAATCTGGAATTGCGTTCCATGTTGAATGCGACCCAAATTGTCATAATCGTCAAATTTATTTCGACAATGGATGGAGGGTGAAGATCGACCGTGGACTGGACTACTTCAAGCCACCGAATGTTTATCACATTTACTTCGAAAAATCGAAAATTCTCAGATCTGGCCCCGTGGCGGCGATGCCGACATGAATCTCCGACCTTGCAAAGCAACAACGATAACCCTTTTTCGGCACGCCGTTGTTCAACAAAAACACTAATCCTGTTACTTCAGAGACGAGACGAACGCCAATGCAGATCTACAATCTGCACCCTTCGAAAGCAGGTTTTCCGGCGAGCACACAATACAGGCCGTGGTCGGACGTGGAGGATATGGTGTTGTTTTCAAAGCCCAACACAAGCTAGACGAACGACTGTATGCCATCAAGCGAGTTTATGTAGCCGACACGGAACAGTCGCGCAACAAAGTGATGCGAGAAGTGCACATCTTGGCTAAACTCGATCATCCACACATCATCCGATATGGAGACTCATGGCTGGAGAAACCGCCACCCGGTGAGAAAGAATGCATATTGCGGAAACTACAACTGGATCTAGGTTGGCAACAAGAACACGACGACAACCTGCTACGAGAGCTTCGATCGAGACGGCAGCAGCAGAATGGAGAGGAAAACAATGTCTCGCCAGATCCAGAAGACATCACGCAAACAGAGATCAAGTTGCTGGCTCCCGGATCAATGGCGCTTATGTTCGAGGACGGACGGTGTGTTGCTAAATTGTATCGAAGTAAATCTCAATTCTACTCTCCCACAGAATTGTTATGGTCGACACACGTGAGATCGACCCGATAGGAGCGGATGATATGAACAAGAAAGATGCATGTTCAATGGTGGACAGAAAGCTGGCCTATCTCTACATCAAGATGGAATTTTGCTGCGGTCCGACCCTGCACAAATGGCTTGGACAGAATCGACTCCCGGAACAAAGGCCTATCTCGCAGACGCTTGATTGGTTCCGCCAACTGGTCTCGGCCGTCAAGTATATTCACGACAAGGATCTGATACATAGGGATATCAATGTGAGGAGATATACCGCATCTGACACACAACTTCGTGCATCTTATAGCCGGGAAACATTTTCTTTGGATCGTTGTCCAACGGAGTCGCGTCGACTCTCAAGATTGGCGGCTTCGGACTGGCCACTTATGCGCCAGCGTCATCTTCTTCTGGAGCATACCTTTCCATCGTGGGAACTGAGATGTACATGTCTCCCGAGCAGGTAATTGCGGAAATAGTGCCACCATCGAGAGAGGTATGTTCAGTCGTCCGGTAAGTACAAGAATAGTACGGATATCTTCTCACTGGGTCTCGTCTTCCTGGAGATGGTGTACCTGTTTGAGTCGGATAAGGAACGACGCAGCGCCTTTGGGTCTTTCCGGGCAAAGAAACGCCCCAAAGTGATGAATCAACTGGACAAAGAGATGGACGCACTCATCAGTCGGATGACAGAATTTGAGCCGAAGAAGCGCTCCACGGCGAGTGAACTCGACAATGAGTTGAAGAAGAAGAAAGCGGTTGGCTAAGCCGAAAGTTAAAATTGTAGAAATACGATCGTTCAGGTGAGACGTCCACCCGAGTCGGCAAACGAAATAGAGGTCGAATTGCACGCAGAAACCAACGACGGTACTGACTCGAATGCCAAAAGTGAGACCGACACGTCGTCGACGCATTCGAACAGTAATACGAGATGAGTTTTAAAATTACAGAATTCAAACAGAACGTGTCCGCGACAATGAGACCACTGTGGTCGAAATAACGGCGCACGTCGATGGCTTAGAACTAAGCCCAGGCTCCACAACTGACCATCCCGTAAGCGGAACCAAGGTGCTGCAGTGTATTTTTCATGAATGCATCTGATTGAACGCCTGATGCAGATACAGGTCACCCAGTCGAGTTCGACTAGCACGGCCAAATCTGCGCCCTTTGAAAGCAAGCAACTCGACGAGTACACGGAACGGGCCATGATCGGACGTGGAGGATTTGGTGTTGTCTTCAAAGCTCGGCACAGGATAGACAAAGAATGGTATGCCATCAAACAAGTCGATCCGGCCGGCACGGAACAGTCGCCCAACAAAGTACTGCGAGAAGTGCGCTTCTTGGCTGAACTCGATCATTCACACATCATCCGATATTACGACGCATGGCTGGAGAAACCGCCACCCGGTGAGGAACTTCCGCGGATGGACAGAAATCAGCCCTGTCTCTACATCCGAATGGAATTGTGCTGTGGTCTAACCCTGCACGAATGGCTTGGACAGAACAAGCTCCCGGAACAAAGACCTGTCTCACAGACGCTTGATTGGTTCAGCCAGCTGGTCTCGGCTGTAAAGTATATTCACGATAAGAAACTGATACACAGGGATATCAAGGTGAGAGGATACACCACATCTGACACACAACTTCGCGCATCTTGTAGCCGGGAAACATTTTTTTCGGATCATCGCGAGATGGAGTCGCGTCGGTTCTCAAGATTGGCGACTTCGAACTGGCCACTTATGCGGCAACACCATCTTCCTCCGAAGTCAGCGGAGATGTTAGTGCAAACCTTCCCATCGCGGGAACTCAAATGTACATGTCTCCCGAGCAGGTAATTGCGGAAATAGTGTCACCATCGAGAAAGGTGCATGCGTTCAGTTGTCTGGTGATTACACGAATAGTACGGATATCTTCTCACTGGGTCTCGTCTTCCTGGAGATGGTGTATCCGTTTAAGACGAATAGGGAACGACAAAGCGCCTTTGGGGCTCTTCGAGCAAAGAGGCGTCCCAGAGTGATGGATAAACTGGACGAAAAGATGAACACACTCATCAGTCGGATGACAGCATTCGAGCCGAAGAAGCGCCCCACGGCGAGTGAGCTTGCCAATGAGTTGAAGAAGAACAAGACGGTTGGCTAAACCAAAATTGAAAAATTTGGAAATGCAATCGTTCAGGTGAAACGTCCACCCGAGTCGGCAAAAGAAATAGGGATTAGATTGCGCGCAGAGACCAACGACGATACTGATTCGAACGTCAAAAGTGAGGCCAGCACGTCGTCACTGGGCGCCATAGCAGCAATCGACGGAGCCGGATCGCCCGCCTCAAAGCGCTTGAAACCAGACCCGTCGAGCGAAGCACGCAAAAGGTGCGAGACGGTCAATCCGTGGCGTGTGAGAAAGAACAGCTTTGCAGCTGTTCTAACACCTTGGTCGCTTCGTCGTTCGAGCATTCCGATATTGGCGGATCGTCGGCCGATGATGGCGCCCTCGAGAGGGTCGACTTCACGAAGCTGTTGCCGCTCGAACTCACGCTCAAGGTTACTCTTTCCGCAAGTTTTATTCAACAGTGACGGTCAGATCTTCGGTTATCTTTACGAGGGCGATCTCACACGGTGCGCCCTGGTATCGCGCAAGTTTCGGGACGTCGCGAACCACCAGATCTTATGGAAATCACTCTATCAGGAAGTTTTCGAATACTCTCTTCCCTTGCTGCACATCGGCCACGCTCGATTCGAGTTTCGCGAACCACACGACTGGCCGCAACCTCAATCCGACGAGTTTATCGTCGTCAGTCCCTGGAAGGAGAGTTTCAAGCAGCTGGTCAGTGCTCGATCATTACCGACATTTTCATCAATATGTTAGAGAAACGTGTAAGCCTTGCAGAAAGACGGCATCCACGTTCGACCGGGATACGCTCCCTTGTATTCCGGCTTCGGTGCCGGCGGGCGACGCCTCACGCAGTGCGATCAACTGGATCAGGTGGTGCCAGAGTAATTCAGTAGTGTCAC
>JACMII010000515.1:526-14935 GCA_014805405.1 Bunonema sp. RGD898
ATTATTCTCCGTCCCCCCCCCCTTCCTCTCGCTCTCTCACGTGAAAGGCGTTGTTCCGGTCGTCATAAAGCGGCTGCCAGCTTTCAGTCATTGCCGTCGTCTGTCGGCAGCTGTGTCCTTCGATTGGCTTTCCTTCTCGTCTCTGTGTGCCTACCCTTCCTCCTCGCACGACTATCGCGTTTTCTGCTGTGCCTTCTCTCTTCTCTTCCTCATCTTGGCTCGTGGCCGCCTTCCCCCGGCCACAGGGGACCTTCCCGCCGGAGGAGGAGGAGGCGCGCAGAGGGAGAGAGAGACAAACCGATTTGGGAGAGGCGCCCTCCCGCCCCAAGTGCCCGTGTGTGTGTGCGTGTGTGTGCATGTGTGTGCTGCTGCTTCTGCGAGAAGAGAAGCAGTCTCTCCCTCTCTCCGGCGCTGTGTCCCGATCCATCCATCCACGCCCGAGGTGTGTACTGCGGCCGTCACTCCTCTCTCTCTCTCTCTCTCCTTCTGCTGCTGTCGCTGCCAGCAACTCGCCAACGCTCGCGGGCAATGTATGCACGAATATCGGTTCGCAGTGTCTCGCATCAACCAGCCCTGTCTGTCTAGCAATCTCATTTCGAGGAGGAGGGGGAGGAGGAGGAGGAGTCGTGTATCGACTTCCCCGCCCGCCCACTCCTTCCCACACAGCAACTCTAGCAGCAGCAGCACTCCCGAATCACATCATCTTTCTCCTCCCGCCCCCCTCCTAGAGGGAAGCGTCCCTCGTATAGTCGACCTTGGATATGTGGTGGTGGTGGTGGTGGTGGCGCGGCGGATATCAGAGGGAGGGATGGCGGTTGTCTCTCCCTTTCTTCGCTCTCTGTTGGCCGGCCGCCCGTCTTGGCGCAATGTATGCATGAGTGCGTCTCTCTCCCTCGCTTGTGTTGGCTGGTGTGCGTGTGTGCGCGCGCGCGGCTTCCTGCTTCGTCCGTGCGTGCTCATTCAATTACTCGACTGGCTTCGGAGAGCGAGGGGGAGGGGGGAGCGTGCGTGCACCCCGAGACCACCTTGCCTGTCGGTCGGCCCCTGCCATTCCATTCCTGACATTCTTCTCCCTCGGGGTGCACACTTCCTTCTTTCGTCACTGGTTCTCTCTCCCCGATGCTATTAGAGCAGGATACGGCACATCCGTTCCGTTTCCTCCGCTCCCCAATTTACTCCTTCTCCCTCATTTGCCGTTCCCCTTCCCGCCCTTCATCCGGTCGTATTCATGTGATGGGCACACTACTATGTGCATCCGCCCATGCCTGGTTGCTGCTGCCCGGGGAAGGACGAGGGGAGAAGAAGAGGAAGACGGACGGACGGACGGATAGGGGAGAAGGGAATTGAGATGGTGATGGATTGCAGTGCGGTCTCCTTCGACTGCAGGGATTTGCGGGCCAGCAAGTCGAGCGAGCCCTGAGCCGGGAAGACGAGTCGACCACTTGCTGCTGCTGCTGCTGCTGCATGCGCACTATGGTCGCCATTCCAGAGTGCCAATTCCAACAAGGGCCCGTCTTCACGAAAGGTCTCTTTCACCATTGGCCGCTGTTCCAATCGTGTCTAGATGACCACGTCGACCCGAACAACAACGACTGTGTAGTGCCTTCGCAGATCACGGACGCTGCAAGGGGTTGCACCTTGGTGGACAGACTCGAGGAAATCATGCTCCAGCAACAACAACAGCGTAAGTCAAACGGCGAGAGTTTGGAATGGCGCATTTCCCTAGGCTCCACTTGCGATGACGAGCCCGTTCCCGTGAGCAATTCGTCGTCTCTGGAGTCGCTCAATAACATTACAGCCTCCACTTCAGTGCATGGTTCGAATCAGTGTGTTGGTTGAAGGAAAAGCAACTCCTATCACAGACAACCAAAGAGCCCGGACTTCCGAGAAGGGTCATGTTACAAACGAAGAAGAAGACGACGACGACGACGGTGATGGTGCTGATGATGGCGCATCGACAGCCTGTTCGGACGACTCATTCGAGATGAGTAGTGCTACTCTGAGCAGGTTGAACCTCGTGTGATTATGCGAAGGTGGATGATTTTCATTTGCAGACATGCGTCCACGAACCAGTCTCCCGAGAAGACACTCGAGGCGAATGGACGAGCTCATCACGCCATCGTGACGAGCGATCCGAGCACATCGACGAGACGGACGGATCCAGACGAGCCGACCACTACCGCCGACGGATGGGTGCATCGATCAGCTCTGGTCTCGCCCACTTCCACGTCGCACGGGACATGGAAGGTGCGCGAGTCTGTGGAAAAGGTGGGCGACCCCTCTCTCTCTACACGCAGCCATCGCCAAATTCGACTCCAGGAGGTGGAGGCTCTGGACACACGACTGCCAGCCATCGATTTGGATGCGCTGGAGGAACGACTGGTGCGGGCGAAGCAGGCCGAAGAGGAGGAGAGTCGACGTCGACTTCGCGAATGGGTGAGGGGATGGAAAGTAGAGCACCCAATTAGAGACTTCCCGGAGTGGGGCCGTGAGACACAAAAACAACAACAACGACAACGAGTGGTAGTGGATGGAGGAGTGGCAGTGGATAATGCGGTTTCGACGGACGATTTCCATTCCCACTTCACAGTGAGAGACACGCACACGCAGGTCCGTCGCCAACTCTGCACGAGCACGTCGCTCGACGATCTCGATCATCATCATCATCAACAGCACCGGAAGTCCTCTGCCTCTGCCGTGACGGGTCGTCGACTGGCGAGACGCGTACCGGACTCGGAGGATCATCTGGAGGTCTGCTACATGAATGAGGTGTCCAGCAGCGAGGAGGACTGCTGCGACAACAACCCGGCCTCCTTCTCGTTCCTCCACCACGACTCGGCCATGCCCAAGTCCAGGCAAGCGATCACTGTTGGGTCGGCTGAACCAGTCGCGCGCTCTTCAGATCCACACCCCATTTCGTCTCGGACTGCCCCGTCGATGCAGAGACATTATCGGCCGACGTGCTATCGCAACCGTCGCCGGCAATCAATCAACTGAGACAGCAGGCTCTTCAGGGCGTCAATCTAACGACACGTATGCTCGCTCGTAGACACAATTCACGGCAACCGTCGTCATCATCGTTATAGATGAGCGACGACTGCTTTTGGAGTGGGAGAGTCGAGAGGTACTGCGGCATGCCGAACAGGCTGGGCGGCTTGCCATCGCGACGGAACGCAGAAACGCGACGGCTCGAAGCCCCGAGTCTAGCACTAGCAACAACCCGAAACACTCGAGGTAATTGAGTTGTGGTTGGGCTGCTACAAGATTGGGGAACAGGCATGTGCTGGCACGGGAGGGGCTGCAGAAACTGGTCGAGCTTCGTGATCGCCTAACTGCGGAAATGGCCAATCGTAGCGAGCACCTCGTGCAACTGCTCATGGAACGAGATCGATTACACATGCAACATGATTCGCTACTCACGGATTTGCACGATCTCCTTGCACAGCATCATAGTCTCTCCACATCCACCTAGCAACAGGCGATCGGGTGCTCCGTAAAGTTGACTAATGCTTTCGCCAGGAGTGGCAAGTGATAATTGTCTCACGAACTCGATTGTGGGAAATGATGATCGATCGGGCGGATGCGCCCAACACACGGCCGACGAGCAACATCCCTAGTGTGCGCTATCAGAGCAACTGGTCTGCGTTTTACTCTGCCGGGGAGCAGAGGCCTTCCCGCTGAAATGGCCATGTTCGTTCGTTCGTTCGTACCAGTCTTGTGAGCGTGGCTAGTCATTCGCCAATCTTTCAGGATCGTCACGATGTCGGCTCGTGACCAGATGGCCGCAATGCTCGACGAGCTGATGGGCTCCGCGCGGAATTCCGATCAGGGCGCCTCCACCGATGGCATTCGATTCACTGTACGCAAATGTTTCGTTCACTCTCTCATTTTGAGTAGGACATATGTCTGCTCGTCCACAGAGTGACTACCTGACAAGGTGTGCTTGAAAACTTGCTTGTTCCGGGTGCCACGATTGTAGTGTTACACAAGAGAGACCTCTCTGATTTTGTTTATCGAAAATTGTAGGACAAGGAAGTCTGCAAGCAGTTCCTCGTCGGCTTCTGTCCATTCGAAGCGTTCAAGAACACCAAGGACGACATGGGTACGAGCTCCGGCTTTATGCACGTGATAACCAACTCGTCGACTTGCAGGACGATGCAACAAGATCCATTCGGAGAACATCCGCGAGAAATACGAACAGTCGCGCGACTTCATGAAGCTCGGCTACGAGCGGGCTTTTCTGCAGCAGGTCATTTGGGAGAGATTCCCTTCCATAGTCCCCATGTTTCAGCTCGAGGAAATTCACAATACTATCCAGAACCGCATTCGACGCAACAAGGATCGTTGCCTGAATCAGCAAGGAGAACAGGGCACCGTGAGTTTCTTTCGTCTCGTTCTTTTGACGAGCGATGCTGCAGAGACTTGGCATGCTGGAACGCCAAAAGCTTCACGACAAGATTGACGAGCTGAGGGAAGTCATCCAGCAGAAGAACGAGGTTGAACGCGCCCCGTTCGAATAGCAATAATGCAGCGTTTCAGGAGGCGGAAAAGCACGGGAATACTGGAGAGTTGGATATGGCGCGAAAGGCGCTTGAGGAGGCCGACGAGTTGAAGGTGCTGACGAGATGATGATTGGCCACAATGCATTTTATTTAGAACGAGATGAAGAAGATGATGGACGCCATCTCGGAGGAACTGCGAAATCCGCGCACCGACGACGGCTCGCCCATCATCGAAGTGTGCGATCTTTGCGGATGCATGTTGGCTGCTGGCGATGTGCGATCGGAAGACCACTTCACAGGTTGTCACGCTGTATAGCGCGTAATCCAAGTTTGCATCTAGGGAAGCTGCACGTCGGCGCAATCATGGTGAAGGAGCACATCGACCGCGTCCGTGAGAAGATGTTCGGACGCCGACCCGATGAGCGTTCGGATCGCGATCGCGGTCGTGGGGGAGAGCGCAGCGACCGAAAGAGCGACCATCGCGATCGTGATCGGTATTTTGCGTGAGGTGCATCCTCGTTGATCTGTCTGCAATTCAGGGACCACCACCACCACCACCGCTCGGAGCGTCGCCGCTCTCGCGACCGTCGTCGTTCGCGGTCCCGTTCCGGCGACCGTCACCGCAAGTAACCCTCCTCCTCCTCCGCCGCCGCCGTCCCACTCGCTTTTCTCCGTTTCTCGGCGCACCAATAAAAGCTATCGTCGAGATCGCCGCTCTGGCCATCAGTGTGTGTGTGTGGTGAATGCGTACATGTGTGTTCAGGTGGCTAAGAGCGTTGGAGACCGGTTGTGCTGGGAAGGAGGAGACCCGTGATGGTTACGAGACTGGACTGGGGCCTCGTATCATAGGAGGGCAATGTCCTCCTTGTGTTGCTGCGACGACTGATCGGCGGGCCGTTCCGTTGGGAGCAGGAAGAAGCACGCGAGCAGCGAGCCGTCCATGCAGAAGAAGGTCGTGTTGGCCAGCTGAAACGCGGTGCTCGTTCGATGATGCGCGCGCGTGCACGACTTGTCTCACCATCATGTAGTAATCATCGATCGCGACCGAGTACACGATCGCATGCGCCTCCATGACCCAGGTGAACGCGACGGGCGCCATGGGAATGAAGTCGATGAAGCCCGTCGAGACGGCTCGATACTGCGAGGCGGTGTTCAAATCGGAGCGGGGCGATCTCCTCACAATGAGATAGGGGCAGACGAGGGATCCCGCGATTTGCGCGCCGCTCGCAAGTCGACCGGCCAGCTGTCGACCGTCCTCTTCCACCATCCAAACGCGGTCGGGTTATGTGGCGCTGGCCGACTAACTAGCTGTGAGCACCTGCTGCATGACGAGGAAGAGCACCGAGACGCAGACGACGCCTGCGATGACTCCTCGTGCCAGACGGCGCTGCAAAGTCCGTCGGTGTCGCGGCGAGGCAACGAACGCCGCGGGGCGAGGGAACCTTTCTAGACCGGTAGTGGATGAGTGCGAAGAGGAAGACCGTCTGCATGGTGACGGCGTACGACTGCAGCAGCACGAGCTTCGTGTCGCCGATGAAGACCGAGTAGCGCAGCCACAGTACCGACCTTGGATCATTGTCGTATTACTGCGCTTGCACGGGCGCGAAAGGGAGAGAAAGAGATAGTCGTACCCGACGACGGCGCACACGTACGGAATGGACGTGTCGCTGTCGCTCGACCCTCGGCGATGCCATTTGTAGACGGCCTGACTGAAATGGACGGACAGATGGATGCGACGATGCAAGGGGGGACGTGTGAGATTACACGGGACTGGTGATGAGGGCGATGGCATGCAGCGCCGTGGACGTCAGGAACAGACTCCAGACCAGGTCGGCCGTGTAGAGTTCGATCAGCTGCGACGGCCGAGGAAGACTCTCCATCGCTGCTGGACGTGGGCGGCGACAGTCGAATGGCTACCGCCGCTGTCGTCCTTGTCTTCACGCGCACACTGACGGCTGGCGACGACGACGACGATGACGGCGCCCGGCCAGTGGTGCGTGCGCGCAATCGGAATGTCGAGGGAGAAGGACAGAAGAAGGGAAGACGGCAAG
This sequence comes from Bunonema sp. RGD898, assembly GCA_014805405.1. Lineage (NCBI taxonomy): Eukaryota > Metazoa > Nematoda > Chromadorea > Rhabditida > Bunonematidae > Bunonema > Bunonema sp. RGD898. Next base: position 7,080 of record JACMII010000515.1, read on the forward strand.
GGAAAGACGCGCGTGCATGCAGACGGCGACGACGATGGCGACGACGTCGGTGATGCTTATCGGGCCGGATCTCACTCTTCTCCACTGTCCTTCCCTGCCTCCTCCCCCTCCTCAACCTCTTCGTTTTTGTGCCAGCACTTCATACACCACCTGAATGAAAGGTTGTTGTTGTTGTCGTTTGGACTCGGTCATCTTCTCCTCATCGTACTGGCATTCATTCGTGTTCAGGTGATGAGAACGCGAGCGCACAAACAGAAGGGGGGAGACACGTGTCGACCTCCCCCACCTCTCTCTCCTTCACTCTAATGAAGCGTGCTTTACGCAAAGGGAAGGAGGAAGACGCAGGAAAGGCCGCCGTCTTTGATTGCACACACACACACACGCACGCACGCGGACAGACAGACATGCTCTCTCTGCTCCGCTCTGTTTCCCCAGGGAGATGGGTCGCGTGGGGGGAAAGGAGGGGAAAATGAAACCTTAGCCGCCCGCGCCCGGCTCCTGGTCAGCCTCTTGCTCCAGCTCATCACACATCTCTCTCCCTCTCTGCCAATCCTGTGCTGATACTCGCGCTTCTTTACCTCTCTCACTCTTTCGCTGTTTGCTTGACAGCCTGCCACACTTCGATATGCAATCTCGCGAGAAGCTCTTTTTGATTCTGCATTTCCCCTCTTTCTCCCTGCGCGTGCTTGTTATGGTGTTTGAGCGAAGATGGAACTAGATGAAGATTAGCTGAGTGCCACGGGGTATTAGAGAGTCAAGGGGCGCGCAGGCGCGTAGCTCTCCCTCTCTCCGCCCACGTTCCGCCTCTCCCCCATTTAGCTGCCATAATCAGGCCTCTCGTTCGCTCTGCATCTTGCTTTTGCCCTCCTGTGTCTGGGCACGGTCTTCTTCCGGCGAGCGAGCTGTAATCTCTGCGCCATGCTAGCTTGGGATATGATGTCGGTGTGCATGAGCATCATCAGCAGCAGGTGCATTCGGTCTCTCTCTCTCTTGCCTTTCCACCCCCCTCTCGCTCCTCCTCCTCTCCCACTCCCACGTTCAGTTCTGCCTCCTCACCTCGTCTAATGAGACGCTTTCTCTCGCTCTCGTTCTCCCTCGTTTCCAGTTGCACACCCGGGCTTGCTGATTCAGCGTCGTGCGCACGCACGTCGATGTCGACGAAGACTACATTTCCCCGTCACTCGGTTCTTTCTTCTCGTCTGTACTCTCGAAATAGAGCGTGCAAGCCGAAATACCCTCTCCTCCTCGGGTGAGGCGTGTCCATCGCCATCGCCGCCGTCGTCAGTTTCCATTTCTGATCTCGCTTTGAGGGGCGAGCGAGAGCTAGCTCTCACCAGCGCCCTGTTCTCTCCCCCTTTCCCTCGGCCAGTCAGCCATCTCGGCGCTGGGCGAGGCACCGCTGGCCACACAGATCACGCCAATTTGCGAGAGCCACCCCAGTCGTGTCTGCCCGGTCCGAAGAGTGGCTTGTTTCGTGCATTGGCCCCGTTTCCTGCGCGCACGGGAAGGGGGGGGGAGTGGCAGAAGAGAAGACGAGGAAGAAGGATGTAAGCACTTTGAGGCAAGAGGAAGAAGACGGACGATGTCGTGGTCGCTGCCGGCGACCGCGATGACGGCCTTCGGGACGGGATGCGCCGTGTTCGCGGTGGCCGCCAACACGCTCACCGTCATCGTGCTCAGTCGACACGCGCCGCTGCAGGTGAGCGGAGAGCGCGAGTGAACGCAACGACGATGCGTTTCAGAGGAGCGTCTCGAACCTGTACTGCGTCTCGCTGGCGGGCGCCGATCTGGCGGTGAGCCTGCTTGCGTTCGCCGTCCTCAGCGCACAGCTCGCCGCGGACACGTGAGTCTCCCCCACCCTCCGACTTGTTGATTGCTGACACACACACACACGCACGCGCACGCGTACGCAGTTCGTCCGATTGCAGTGAGATCGGCAAGCGCGAACTTCAACAGCTGCCGTTCGAGCAGATGGCCGACGCGTGCCAGCTGCTCGACCTGATTCTGCTCACTACGTCACTGTACTCGGTCTGCGCGATCGCCCTCGACCGAGTCTGGAACCTGGTAGGTGGTGTGGGGGCGAGACAGACGCAGACACATACCACCACCACCATCACCTGCCTCTTCCTGTTTTCCCACATTGTCATGACGATAGCGGCGGCTCCCTCTTCAGGAGAAGCCGTTGCGCGTCTTCAAGCGCAGTCGACGGATCGCACGTCGTCTGGTGGCGTTCATCTGGCTGACCCCGCTCTGTCTCTGGCTCCCCTTCTACGTGGTCGCCAAGCGAGAGGTGTGCCACACTTTCGACGACACTCGTCCCGATGCGCAACGTCTTCCACTCTCGCTCTCCCTCTGCAGGGCCATTGGTCGCGTCCGGTCTGGGCAAAAAGCGAGGTCTACGACGAGGTGTCGGTGATGCCGCGCCGGTTCGTGGACCGATGGCAGTCTGGCGGCGGCGGCGGCGGACGACCGGATACAACACGAGGAGAGGAAGAAGTCGACGGAGGCGGTGGTGTGCGTATCGAACAGGCCGTGCTCGCATCCGTCGCCATCCCCTTCATCTACCTTCCCACACTCGCACTGGTAACAACTACGTTGCTAGAAACTGCTGCCGTGTGCCCATTCCCACAAACACGCGCCGCTACCACCACCGTCACAGACACTCACCCGCACTTCCGTTGCCCGGGAGACTGACGGGGCGACACGTGTTTGGATGCTTGGGAAGGAAGGAAGGAAGGGAAAATCACGCTGATCGGGTGGAGGGAGAATACTGACAACCGAGGGTGTGAAACAGAGAGAGAGAGAGGCAGCCACATTGCAGTTGTGCATGTTCGTGCGCATCTCGCTCGTGGTGCGTCGTCATCTGCTCTTCCTCCGCGAGCACTCGTCGGCGGCCACGTCTCGAGCGGGATACGTGCCGGCCGGTCCGTCCGCCAACAGCTCGCCGCTGATCGAGCGCAGTCTCGCAGGTAGGCCGTTTCGTTGCGCCCGGCGCCAACCGGACCGTCGCCCGCTTCAGCGAGTGGCACCGTGCCGACGGTGTCCTCCCCGCTGACCGTCGCCTCGCCTGGCGGCGGTCGACTCGGCGGCGGAGCAGGCGGATCGTCTCGGATCTCGTCGCTCACGACGTCTCGACTGCCCTCGCTCACGGGCTCCGTGGACACGACCTGCTCGTCGTCGATGCTGCCAACCTCGTCGAGCGCCATGGCCCCGAAGAAGAGTCTGACGCTGGCGCTCGGGTCGAACTCGTCGCTCTCGCCCCGTCCGGCCAGCGGACAGACGGCGGCGACCGCGCGCGCTGCCCTCACTCCACTGGCCGAGGAGAAGTCCTCTCGAGAGCGATCGCAGTCCGAGCACATGGAGAAGAGCCCCGTGGTATGCCGATTGGAGGGCTGTCTTCTCCAACAACCCGCCCAGGTGGAAAACCCGTCCCTGTCGTCCGCGTCCACCGCGCACTCGCGAATCGTCGGCGTCGCGTCGGTGAGAGAGAGGGAGAGAGGCGAGAGGACAGGGGAAGATGAGCGGGTGATTAAAGCAGGCGCCCTCCGTCCGAACGGTCACCATCCAACGGAGGACGCGCAGCGTGGACGGGAAGCTCACGTCGACGGTCAAGATCCGCGACTGCAGTGTGGTCTCCTCGAAGATGTCGCTCTCGTCCGCGTCCATGCCCTCGACCGGCCGACTGCGCCAGGTAGACGAACTACTCGGAATTGCTCAAGCGTTCCGAGCACAGTTGTCGTCGTCGTTCCGGCGCCACGCCTCGCTACGAAAACTCTCGTCTATGGCCTTTCCCAGCAACATTCATGACCTGCTGCATCGAGACGGCGTTTCGCAGCAGGTAGACACATCGGCTTGCACGATTCATTCACACGGACATGTCACTCTTCTATTTTAGGTGCGAGCCGCGAAGGCGGTCGCGCTCATCCTGTGCTGCTTCGTCGTCTGCTGGCTACCCTTTTTGGTGTGCTGGCCGCTGAAGATTTTCTGCCGGTAGGCGACTTGACCTGACCCGTCCGCTTTCGACGCAAATTGGTGCCTCCTCTAGGGAATGCGTGTCTGATGGCGTGTTTCGGTCGACAATCAGGCTAAATTGGCTCGCGTCAGCCCTGAATCCACTGCTCTACACGCTTACGTCACCGCGCGTCGTTCAGGTGTCATGGCAATGGCGGCGCGACTCATGCACACCCACTCACCAATTGCAGGTCTTGAAGCGACAGTGGAACCGCATGTGGGGCAACAATGCTACGTCGGCCGCCAAAAGAAGCACTCAGTTGTGATGCGAAGAACAGCGGCCGAGACGACCGAGAGCGGCAGTCAGATTGTAGTTTCGCAGAAGGGTGGCAAGAAGTCGCATGCTCACAAGAAACACGGGTGGTTCTTCTCGCTAGCACAATCTCTTCTACCCTCCCATCATCGTCTTACATATACTGACGCCGCCAGAGACTGTCAATTGTTCCTAGTGTTCCGTCTATTGAAGAGTACGAGTTGTCGGCCAGCCAGCCGGTTGAATGAACGCGTTTTGACGCAAACACGAGTCTGTCGACAGACTGTCGTCCTGTAAAGAAAGCTGATGTCGACAAGTTTCTCAGGCTGTCCCATCCGCACGGCCTCATCGTCTTATTGTTGTTTCCGCGGGGAGGATGATCTGCTTTGTGGCTAGAACTGAGACCGCAGGGCTTCGCGCAGGATCGGGTGGCGGCACATTTCAATACTGAGAGCGTAGGCTTTCGGCTGCCTGTCTTCCAATCAAAGAGAATGGCGCCGCACGAAGGGCACAGGGATTGGGCGGACGTGGGTGGTGTGCTGCCACGCCATCAGGAAGTACTTTCTTCATTCTACATAGAGCGGGGAACGATTGTCTCTATTGAGCCCGACCGTTTACAGGATGAACGCGATATGCGACTTCGTAGCCAGGCCCATGCAATCCGTGTGCTTGGACAGCAATTAGCCCTTGCGGTTCGTTCTGACGCGGCGACTGCGTCCCTCTTCAAGATCTCGATCTACGACCCGAACGACATTATTGTGTGTCAACTTGTGCGAGAAAGATTACTACTCCACCAGGCATCGGCAAGCCTTTCGTCGACGCGGCCATCGGAGCGCGTATGTGATTCTATTTCCGCGTTTTGATAACCGAGCTTTAGCGCATCATCATGATCCCAACATCAGGACAACGTTCGTGGAGATGTCCCACGGTGGCCAGTCTATCATCAAGATGGAACTGTTAGATAGTGGCAGTACGACCGCGAGTCTCATGATCAAGTAAGCTCAACATTATTATTGGTGATAAAGATAATCCTTGAATGTGTTGATAGGGCTCTGCTTGACGGCCGCCACTGTGATTGTGCAGAACGACGATTCATTAATGGAGGTGTAACGAGATCAGTGATCACACACATTCGAAGCCACAAAGAGTTTGCATCCAACCGGGCTTGGAGCGTTCCTCCGGCTTCATGTGCTTGTAGGCCGCTTCGAAGGCGAGCTGACGTAGAGGGGGCACGTCGAATGCCGACCGGAGACGAAGCAGGCGACCCAGGTAGCCAAGTTTAATAATGACAGACGACGTGCCAGGCACCGGGCTCAGGCACTTGAACCGAAAAGATCTGTGCGCAGGAATCTGCACACACAACGATTGATGCAATTAAATGTGTCCTACGGAAATTGTGGATTGTGTGCAGTGCATTTCGGGGTGCGCATCTCCATCTACCAGTCTCGTCAGGTCCAGTACGAATACGTTCAGTGTGATTCGCTTCTGAAAATTGGGTGGTTTCGGCGTCTGGCGGACTAGCTTGCCGGCCCCGGTTGATTCCTGCCGCACGGGGGCATGCGTTGGCATGTGAAAGCTGCGAGACCATTCGAGTACATCTATGAGAGCTTCTTAGTCTCGGTAAAAGCAGCTTGCACTACCTGGAACCAGTCGCCGCCGTGGATGTTGAGGAGTTGCGGATCAAAGCGGTAGAACATGGGGACGGTATCTTCGGCGCGCCGACGGCATAAATCTGCTGGCAACTCGTTGTTGCGTTGCCACTCCAATCCGAGCACGCAAAATGATGCTGGATGACTGCAAGCAATACTATTACCAGAAGTGAGATTAACTCAATACTATTCGGATCGGACGCACACGTAGACTCCATTGCGGCCGAGAGTCAACGTTTCAAAGAACCCTAGAGATACGTTGCGATTCCGAGCTTCGATTTTCAATCGGGAGGAGTATCCATCCAGTCGGCAGCACTGACAGTACTTGCTCGATTCGGGAGCCTCGATGTCGGCGGCCAAGATGAAGGTGGGAGACAATCCGCCTGATAGTACGATCCTGTCGTCCAGCTGTAGGTTGGTCTCGAAATACCAAAGTTGCACTGAAAGATTGAAACAAATGTTGCAGAGTCCTGAAACACTTACGACCTATGGGCAAGGAACGGTGTGCAGTCACCTCTGCGAGACGCGATTGATGTCCGAACCGAATGACGTATTGACTGAAGATTCGGCGTCTTGTCAAAGCCACATGATTGTGCTTACTGCAAAATCCGCCGTTCCCTATCGATGGCCAAGGCCCCGAGTCGATCATCGCTGAGCGCGTAGAAGCTCCTGTACCCCAAACCATAGCTGTCGTCGAATTTGGCTATGCGAAAGTAGGAACTCTGTGATTGATCTTCAGTGGAACAACGATAATAGCATGCCTGTCCATCGGTAAGGCTGTAACGGACGATGAAAGGGTGCGTCGTACGGTCTACCTTGGAGGGGACAAACGACACCGTAAAGATTGCCTGCAGCATAATGATGATAATATAACATGAAACGCAACAAAATGAACCATTTCGTCGTGCGAGAGAAACGTCCACGACAAGTACCCGGAGAACTCAATGACTTGATTCGAAATGTCATCGTCGTCGTCAAATTTCACGTCCTGAAGATCGAACTCGACGCCGCGTCCACGCTCGATCACTGTCGGACGGTCCTGTTCCGATAGACGAATGCGCTTGCGCGCACGATCGCTAAACAGCGAGCGCATTGTTTGTGCCTGGAACATCGCACTGTGAAATCATCTCGCCGTCCCATTTTGCGAACACTTGCGCCCAATTTCAAACATGCGAGCAAAAAGCGTTCGACCGCGGAACAAACACGCATGCATTCCAACACACAAGCACAAGGGAATTTTCGGTCGACGATTCGTGCACGCGTTGCCTCCTCTTTCCTGCGCCCGGTTCTGCCAGTTACGAAAGGAGGGACCCTTACGTGTGACTGTCTTGTGTGTGTGCTATCTGTCATGATAGCAGTGCTCGACCCAAGGAGGAGGTCTCATTGATTAGCACAGCATCACAGGACATCGATTCCCCCCAATTGTTGCGTTCACTTTTGTCTGTTTGACCGAGCTCATCGCCTTCTCGGATTGCTACCAGGAATTCAAGAAGCTCGGCGCCGAGGCCTTTTGTTCCGCCCAGCGTCGATGATTCAAAGTACCGCCGCAGGTGCTGGGCGTGTCAACAGACTCGGTGTCCACGCATCTGGCCTGGATGAATCAGCCGCGCAAGAAGGGCGGACTCGGTGCCATGAACATTCCGCTGCTCGTCGACACTAATCATCAGCTGTCCAAGGGCTACGGCGTGTTTAAGATCGAGATTGCCTTTTGCATCCAAACAATCATTCAGTTTATGAAGATCATGGCACCGCAGATTGTTCATCATCGATCCTCAGGGAATACTTCGCCCGATCAGCGATCTGCTTGAGAAGAGTCGATTGGGGGACGACACGCTCCGTTTCCTGCAGGCCTTCCAGTTTGTCGAGGAGCATGACGAGGTTTGTCTTCTGTCTTATCGCCGCACGACTTCCTACAAAGATATGTCCGACCGATTGAACTCTGG
>JACMII010000516.1:0-14880 GCA_014805405.1 Bunonema sp. RGD898
TGATCTTCTACATTTCCACTGCCGTCGCGCTTCTTCCACTCATCCTGTTCAATCTCTTTGGGTCGGCGGACACACAGCATTGGGCGAGGTATTTGGCGCTATTTCTCCACAGCATCGAGTTGCTTTCACCTAGATCCCGACCCACGCCGAAGACTGCCGTTGTTCCAGCGGGCGCTCAACCGGCTTTCGTTGTCGAGGCGAAAAGCGGATCGATCCAGATTGAGACCAGGGCGATTTAAGGTTGCAAGAAGGACAGAAGGCGGCGCACACTAGCTGGAGAAGATCGACTAGGTCGGGTAGGAAGCGAAGCGGAGAGACGTGACGACGAAAACGACGACTAGTCTACGATTGCACGCACGATCCCTAGGCACAGAGTTTTATTGATTGTGACGACAATTCTCGATGACTATGATGATCGAATGACGATGACGATGACGATGATGAAGATAATGATGACGGCGGTAAAGCTATCGAAAGTAAAAATCCAACTTGACAAGTTGTATGCGAACGATCGATACATTTAGTCTGCACGACTGTCTCGAAACAACACACTGCAACCTGTCTCCGACTGAGCGACTCGTCCGCTCCCGACAGCCGCCTACGCAGCCATGGATGCCTGACCAATGATTGAAGCTCCGCAGTATCAACTTCTATCATCAGCACCGGAGAAATTTCTCCCCAAGACGAAACATCGCGTCACGATTTGGCCTGTGTTTTGTTTGTCGTGATGCTTTTAGATGACGTGCATATATTTACGACCGTGTCGCCTGGGAGCTATTTCATTCCATGCAAGGTCCTATAGTGACGGCGCAGATTGATGGCATAGAGCTGACGATCGTCGAGGGGAACGATGAGTGAATCTTCATTTCCGAGACGACCAGACTGGCGGAGGATGAGAACGTCTCTAACAGTTCAAAGTAAAACTCGCTGTTATGAACGTACGACAAGAGAATGACGTCGATTCAGCATACCGACCAGCACAGCTAGCCTTTTGGTAGCCAAGTCACTCAAACATCACAAATGCCACTCTCGCGCACAGATTCTCAAGGGAAAACGCACAAGATACATAGATATTCTTCATCTATTCATCATACTGATGTGTATTCTAGTGTGAGGACTGCTCACAGTGTGATACGTGACTGACTAAAGATATCGTCGTCGAAATCTCATTTTGTGTCAATGTCGTGCAGTTTTCTTGAAGCATCATCATTTTCCGTGCGAACCTCCCCATCCCCGATGGCGACCACGATTGTGATGGCGGTTATGATTGCGGCGGCCTCCGTGCCGCCTCGCAAGTACACCGCCACTGGTATTGCCTATGTTTGGGATAAAATTAATATAATCGCGTAAAAGCGCTCAACCCCATGGTCCGTCGATCAGCATAGAGCAGAAGATGACGAGTAAAAGCAGCAGATAGCGAGAAATAAGCATGATGTTGATAAGGACAGCGATGCGAGTGAACGAGACAACCGAGGAACTTCCGATTCTTCGGACGCCCCGTTTTATAGGGAGACCTGAGAGGGGGCGTGATCATGCATTACGACGCTGTCTCGCGGCGGCAACGATACTCGTGGGTTGTTTTCCAGTGTGACGTAGGCAGCGGCATACGCCGAGTAGCACAAGACCTGCGTATCAATTCGCTACCACCACTTTTTCTGCACATCAGTGCACCGAAGAGGAGGGGAGACACGAAGACTCGTCAGGGAAGAGACTCGGGAAGGAATTCAGTGTAGCCAGCTTCCTTGTGATTTGTGTCAGCAATATCGCACAGGCTCGTTTCAAGTGCGACGACAATCTAAACCGATGTTATGTCCAGCTGAGGAACGTAGCATATTCCTACATCACGGGGCCATGCAGTTTGAATTTTTCAACCAACTGACTGCAAATTTGGAATTAGAACTGAGAACACAACGATTCTTTCGCAGAGTTGCTGTTACGCTTCTTGTACTGAACGTCCAAACGATCACTTCGTCTTAACTCGCGCTTTCTGCCGAAGTTGATGAGCTTTCAAGATGCGAGGTCGGATTCATCCGTTCAGCTTTAACAAAATAGACCAAGTAGTGACTGCATCGTAAGCGTGGAAACTGATAGTTTACACTTGAAAATTCTTGATCAAAATAGATAGAGAAGTGGGGGAAAGAAATTCGAGACTCGCACCCCAGTTCATCGTGGGTAGCTTTTGTGCACTTAGCCTTTCCAATTCCACTCAACCATCATCGAGGTCTAAATTATGGAGAAATTTCTGCTTCTGCTTCTGATGATGCTGATGGGCTTTTGCCACTGCGCACCACCGCTGCGACTGGGCGCTTTCGAGTTGTACTCGGGGCTGATCTATGCCAATTCCCGACACTGTCGTCTGACTGGGGCCTGTCCCTGGGTCGGCTTCTACCCGGACACAATACTGCGGGCACTACACATCGCAGGTGTGCATGAGTTGCGGATCTCACTTGTTTGTGCATCCCCCTTCCCCCTTTAATATAGGTCTCGACTACGACCATCAGGAATTGGTGGTCGGGTACGACGGGCTAATGAAGGCGCTACAAAATGGCACATACGATCTACACATCGGTCCCAGGTAATTGAGTTTCCTCAATAGCCGCTCACCTTTAATCGCATTTTAGTACTCTGGGCGTCGGGCTGACTGATTCCATCTCTATTACAACAGTAGTAGATAAGATGTACTTCGTCTTCACCGCGCCTGTCAACAGTCCTGTCGTGTAAGGAGGAGTGAACAACGGCGACGATTTGTTCGCTCAAAATAGTTATCTCAAACATTGATTAATATTCCTTTACAGCTATTCGGAGTTTCTGCTAAATGTATTCGCTTGGTATGACTATATCTACTTGGTTGTGGCCATAATTTCACTCTCGATTACGTAAATATACACCTTATCATTGAAGATTGCATCATCTTTAGCCTCAAGTTCTGCACGACGGGGAACGCCAGATCCGCGCTAGTCTGGATGCAGCGCATAATCGCGCTCATTTTGCGTCAGCCGGCGCTCGACAACTTTCCGGAGAACTCCCGACTGCCTGCTTTCACCGCTATGGCTCTCAATCTGCTTGCACTGACCGTTTTCTCGATCTATTTCCAGACAAACCTGCAAAGAATGCTGGCGGTACCATTCCACCACCGACCGGCTGCCAGAAGTGTAGACGAAGTGAGGGAAGATGATCATGATCAACCCAACCGAATGAGCTTCGCAGCTAATTCACGCACTTGAGCACGGCTACAAGATGGCTTGCTATCAAGACTGCTATACTGTCTCGGTTTACGCGACGCCTGAGCAGGAGGAAAAGCTGGATCGCCTGGGCGGCAGGTAGGGGGGAGTGCATGTCGAGCGCAAGATTTGAAATCCACTCAGCATTGTCGTATTTCCACAAGACGACTATCTTCATGCGATTACTGACTGGTCGCAGAAAATAGTGTCCATTGCCGAAACTTCGCAAGCACTCATCGGCGGTAGCGGGGATTCTGTGATCGACTTTGGAGCCCCGAAACCTCTCATTTATATTCGAGCAGACAATATCACACCGGAACTGCTAGTCTACGCCATGCGCAAGTATGTGTTACTGCTGTTTTCGGAACAGACGTTTTCTGCATATATGTAGGGGCCTACACCGCGAACTAGAACGCCTGAACCGAGCGCTAGCGCTCGTCATGCCAGCAATGATAAACTCCCGATTGGATCCTAGCAACACGGGCATTTTGACATTTAACTACAAACTCTCGGTGACGGTGCCCGACTACCGGCGCATCGTCCGCTTTGTGCAGCTGCAGTGCGTGTTAATCCTTATAGTAATCGAAAATTTCCCGCAGACCCGTACTCATCATGTTCTCGTGCATTTGGCTGCTGTGCATTTTTGTATTTCTCCTCGAGCTACTCGTCCATAAGGCCGTCTTTTGGCTATCGTTTCAAGTGCCCCACTAGCTAGTCTACGATGCACGCTTCGGTATTTGCTACTTTTATCAACAAAGCTAAAGCGTTTGACGCAAACGACTAGGATCTGTATCGCGCACGAACGGACAAGTCGAATACACTATGGATGAAACTCTTCGTTACAGTTCTTCTTTGTGTGTGATGCGAATCAGTGCACAATCGTTCGCCGTGCGTCAGCTGCACCAGATAGAAGAGACAAAACAGCGCCAAGCTCCGACAAGAAGACCCAACAATCGGAACGGCATGCTGTCTCTCGCACAATTCATCCAGACACTTCTACGACCAGTCACGATATACGTCGAATAAAGTAGTAATCGGAAGAAATCCTCTACTATTCGTTTTGGGCTACGCCTAGCCAACGGAAGCCAGGAACCACCGCGAAGGGGGTTCACATCACTGCACGTCACTTCGGTCAGCGTCCTACTTTTCAACTGGTGAAGAGGCGGCCAACGGCGATCGCTTCCCGCAAGAGCCCTCCGCACTCCGAGTTCAATCAACAGGGAAAGAAGATAGGATTCTTCTGCCTTCCGCTCTAGATCAACCACCGTCTCAATCTCTCAATCGCTCAATTGTCGATCTATCAATCTCTCGTTCCTAGTCTCCCCCGCTGCGCTCTTTTCTCCACACGTTCGCAGTGCAGACGCCAAGTCGCACTTGAACCAATGGTATAAATTAAGCAATCAAGAGCGACAGCTTGTCCACCTTCGAATCGGAAGTCTCAATGACAAAGCTGTCTCGGAAAAAGCGGGAAACTGAATTTCTCAACACATCGACAGAATTCTTCATTAAAAGTCCAAATTGAGGATCTAATAATGCGCACGTGCGTTTTTTCAGTCGATCGAAAAGAGTCGTTCTTTCGTGCATGCGAACGCAATTATCTCCACTGTGGGAATCGCGTAGAGCTCCGCCCAAAGTTAGCACCTCCGTGTCTTCCAGATTTGGGACGGTCAATAGTGGATCAGTTTCTATGCAAAAGATGAACGAAGTAGAGACGTTGGACGATCTCATCGACACGATGTTGGTATCCACGTTCAATACGCCGAATACGCGCGAAAATATCGATCGGATAACTCGATCGATCCAGTCAAATGTCTACTTTGGCGCGCTCTTCGAGTGGATGACCGAGACGAAGAGCTTCGTCTCGATGCAAATTTCTAGTTCGAGGAAGACTGACGGACTAGAGGAAATTCGGCAGCAAACCGAGCGGTATGAGAACGCCACAAAGGTTGGTGTATTGTTTGGTGCACTGTCCTACGAAATGCACGATCTAGGCTTCAACTCTTGGGATCGAGTTGCGGAGAAAGTTGACCACGATCGGAGAGGAGAAACTTAGACAAACCGCGCTTGCACAAGTGGAAATCGAACGTCAATCGAAGTGCCGACCCATTTTGTCGGTTGACAGAGACAGGTTAGTAATCCAACTCGAGAAACAAGAAACCAGTAATAGAGTTTTGACCACCATCGCGTGGAAGTTTGCGCAGCTCGAATTCACGACAATCCTGCATGAAAGTAGATCCGCGGATGCGAAACCGACCAAAAAGCGTCGGAATTTTGACGAAAACACAGTCAAGGTCTGACATTTCTGTGAATTTTCCCCCCACGAATTCAGATTCTCAACGCGTGCTACGCCACCAATCAGTATCCGAGCGAAGACGAGAAAGACTCGTTGGCAAAGAGATGCGGCTTGACGACGCGACAGGTAATTTCAGTAGATTTGTATAGCACAAAGCCCAGATTTGTGACTGGTTCGGGAACAAGCGAATTCGCACGAAACGGAGACATGGAGTTGCGGTGAAGCCGGAGATTCCAATTACACATTCTTCAACCACGACTCTTGCGCCGACCTCCAGTCTGCCGTCATTCTTCGGCACAGCCGGTTATTGCTGCTGTTTGAACAACGCTCTATTGCATACTTCAGAGTTTCCTTTCCCGTATCCGATCTTCGGCGGTGCTGTCGCCGCCCCCGCAGTGAATTTCTCGGCGCACTGGCAAATTTGACGTGACGCGCGGACGTGTCAACGAAAACGGCCGCAGTATCAAGAGGAAACGAGAAGAAGAACGTCACCTGAGACGCGCGTGACCTTTGCGCGCTGACCACATATCGATTGCGCACAACTGATGACCGTTTTCGCAAAGACACGCACCGGTCAACAAGCTCGTGTGAAAGAGGATGCGCAGTCTGTCGACGGACGCATTGTGTGGAGCTTGAAATTTTGCATTTCGTCTGCTTGGCACATCTTCTGTCGTCTTATGTGTTGTCTGTTGTGTCTTGCCTGCAATAGGTCGTCTTATCGATGATTACGCGAGGTAATCACACCGCTACATCGTCCGAATCGCGAGAATGTCGTGGTTCTCTCGAGAATCGCTTTGCACCTCCGAATCTCCGTCTTCTGCTGTTTTGTGTAGTCCACAAATGTCGGGCGAGAAGTTTTTCGCTTCATTTCTCTGGAATCGATCCTGCCCAGGGCCTCGTTTTCGTGCCACTCTTTTGTCTGCATACCCACGCCCTGGGCACGCGTCACTAGGCGGACAGTGCACTCAATTTTTCATGTGCCTCCCTCTTCTCCTTCGTCTCTTCTCCGCTCTCCCCCATTGCTCTCCGGGTGTTTTTCACGTGTGCCCGTGTGCGCCACCCATCTTACTGCGACTCATTCTCTGTCCTCGGCTGCTGCAGTGGCGCCGCCGCGTGTTTGTGACCGGCGCTCGCTCGCTCGCCCGCTCGCTCTGGTTCGCTCCTCTCCGCCGCGCCACGGCGGTGCCAAACAACAGGCGCGTCGTCCGCATCGTCTTTTGCCAGCAGCCGATCGACCGCTGCTTGCTTGCTTGCACACACACACACACACACGCGTGCTGGTAGCCTCTCTCCCACTAACCTTATCATCCTCTCTCTTCCGCACTGCCGCTTGATGACCACCTTCTATCTCGGCTCTGCAACGAGAGAGAGAGAGGAGCGCAAACAAGCAAAGAGCGCGCATATTGGGAGAGGAGGAGGAGTGATACGCACGTCCGCCCGTCCGCGTTTTCCCCGAAATCGGAGAGAGAAATTCCCCCGAAGTAATGAACCTTCGAAGCAGCGGCGCAAGCCACGGCCGCTCTCCTCCTATCAATAGGAGGGAAATGAATGGATGTTGTTGTTATTGTTGGTGAGAAATCTGCTGTTATTTCCGTCCGCACCAACCGACCTATCGATCGATCTTGACAACCGAGAGTAATGATTTCTCCTGCCCCTCTCTCTGGGCGCTTTCTTCTCGTCAGCTGCCTTTTGTCTGCGTATCACTGTCGTGTGACCTTGCCACCAGATTTGAATTCACCGTGCGTCCTGCTGCAAGTCGTGGCGGCGTGTATTGCTGGCGCTTGAGAATTTCGAAAAGATCATGTTCAGGGTAACAAACAAGAGACGAGAGAATGGGCGACGCCGAGCGTCGACGCCAGATCAGCGTGCGCGGCATCGCGCAGGTGGAGAACGTGGCCAACATCAAGAAGACCTTCAACCGGCACCTGCACTTCTCCATCATCAAGGTGGCGCAGACGTTTCCACTCTCTGCAAAGAGAACGAATCTAGGACCGGAACGTTGCGACGCCCCGCGACTACTACTTTGCGCTGGCGCACACCGTTCGCGATCATCTCGTGTCACGCTGGATTCGCACCCAGCAGCACTACTACGAAAATGATCCTAAGGTTAGGGTGGGAAGATCCGGTGGACAGCAGGGATTTTGCAAGAGTCGTGGACGTGGTTTTGTGTAGGGGGAAGATCATTCGCTTTAGCGACCTTGACCCGGTCGCTGAGATCAGACCGACGTCAGAGAAGTTGAAAATCCTTCGAGGCCAGAATAGTGGGGGAACTCTGGAGACACGGAACAATGCATTGCGATGAAAACGATGAGAGGACGAGACTTTTACAGCGCGTCTACTACCTGTCGCTCGAGTTCTACATGGGACGAACGCTGTCGAACACGATGATGAATCTGGGCGTGCAGGTTGCTCTCATTCTTGCCATCTTTCGCAGCATCATCAGTCCTGTAGGCCACCGTGGACGAGGCACTCTACCAGCTGGGCCTCGACATTGAGGAGCTGCAAGAGATCGAGGAGGACGCCGGTCTTGGAAACGGCGGACTTGGACGTCTCGCGGCCTGCTTCCTCGACTCGATGGCCACACTTGTACGCATTGCCAGTTGTGCAGGCGAATTCCCGAGTGAACGATCTAGGGCATCCCGGCCTACGGCTACGGTCTCCGCTACGAGTACGGCATCTTCAAGCAACTGATCAAGGAGGGATGGCAAACCGAGGAGCCGGACGACTGGCTTCGATACGGAAACCCCTGGGAGAAGGCCCGACCCGAGTACATGTTGCCGGTGCACTTCTTCGGCAAAGTGGTCAAGGACAAGGAGGGAAAGGTGAGCGGAATGGAGCGGGTAGATGCAGACTTGGCCATATTTCAGAGCCAATGGGTGGACACGCAGCTCGTCTACGCGATGCCATACGACACGCCGGTGCCAGGCTATCGAAACAACGTCGTCAACACGATGCGGTGAGAGCTGTTGGTGGTTGTGGCCGATGCAATTCTCGTTTACAATTAAAACGCCTTCATCCCAACTTTCATCTAGAAAGACGAAATGTTTTGACGACAAGCCCAGAGAGCGCGAGTGTCCATGATCATTCCGCACATGCAGACTCTGGTCCGCCAAGGCGGAGAACCACTTCCATCTGAAGTTCTTCAACGACGGCGACTACGTGCAGGCCGTGATGGACCGCAATCTCTCGGAGAACATCACGCGCGTCCTCTACCCGAACGACAACATGTTCATCGGCAAGGAGCTTCGACTCAAACAGCAGTACTTCCTCTGCTCGGCGACCCTTCAGGTTTCTTCCAGCAGTTGAGAAATGAGACGATCGGTCATTATGTGCGCTAGGACATCATCCGCCGCTTCAAGAGCTCCAAGTACGGATGCCGCGACGCGGTTCGCGTCGACTTTACGACCTTCCCCGAGCGAGTCGCCATCCAGCTGAACGACACGCACCCGTCGATTGGGATTCCGGAGCTGATGCGACTGCTGGTCGACGTGGAAGGTGCGCGCGATTTGCGGCTTTCGCGCCAGCAAGAGTATGTCGGGGAAAACGCGTTCAGGAGTGCCGTGGGCGACGGCGTGGAAGATCTGCACCTCTACCTTTGCCTACACGAACCACACCCTGCTGCCCGAGGCGCTGGAGCGCTGGCCGGTCTCCATGCTCGGCAACCTGCTGCCCCGCCACCTCGAGATCATCTACCAGATCAACCAGGAGTTTTTGGACGCGGTGGCGGCGCGCTATCCGGGCGACTGGCAGCGTCAGCGTCGACTGTCCATCGTCGAGGAGGCCGATCAGTTTGGCGAGAAGCGAATCAACATGGCGCATCTCTGCATCGTCTGCTCGCACGCGATCAACGGCGTGGCGGCGCTGCACTCGAAACTGCTCAAGGAGCAGACCTTCCGCGACTTCTTCGAACTCTTGCCGGACCGATTCCAGAACAAGACCAATGGAATCACGCCCCGCCGTTGGCTTCTCCTTTCGAACCCCTCGCTGGCCGACCTGATCTGCGAGGTAAGGAAGGGTTGAAGGGGGATTTCACGAGACGGTAACACAATGATGCATCCGACATATAGGATTTACGTCCTAGCATTGCATGTCGTGCAGGGTCAGCAGCAATGGAATCAGTTGCGCCATTCGCAATAACTCGTCGACGAATTTCAGCGCATCGGCGACGCTTGGGTGACTGATCTCTACCAGTTGCGTCGCCTGAAGGAATTCGAGGACGACGCCGCCTTCCTGGAGGGTCTCCGTCGCGTGAAGGCCGAAAACAAGGCCCGATTCGCTGCGCAACTGACGGAGCACTACGGGGTGGACGTGAACGCCGCCTCGATGTTCGACGTTCATGTAGCGCTGCAATTTCTCGTGGCCAAAATGAACAAACGGTCTAGGTGAAACGAATCCACGAGTACAAGCGTCAGCTGCTGAACGCGCTCCACGTGGCGACGCTGTACAACCGAATCAAGGTTCGTTACAATGTCGAGGGAGGGGGAATGAGGGAATTCCAGGCGAACCCCAGCATTGAAATGACGCCGCGCACCGTGCTGTTCGGCGGGAAGGCCGCGCCAGGCTACCACATGGCCAAGCAGATCATCCGTCTGATCACGGCGCTCGCCGAGACGGTGAACAACGACCCGGTGGTAGGGGGAAGGATGTGCGGTCGCCGGCAGAGACGTGGAGAGAGCGTTGCAGGTGGGAGACCGCCTGCGAGTGATCTTCCTGGAGAACTATCGCGTCTCGATGGCGGAGAAGCTGATCCCCGCCTCGGACCTCTCCGAGCAGATCTCCACGGCAGGAACCGAGGCGTCGGGCACGGGAAATATGAAGTTCATGCTGAACGGCGCCCTGACCATTGGCACGCTCGACGGCGCGAACGTGGAGATGGCCGAGGAGATGGGCGAGCGCAACATGTTCATCTTCGGCATGCACGTCGAGGAGGTGGAGGCGCTCGGGCTGAGGGGCTACAATCCGGAGGAGTTCATCCAACGATCGCCCGGCCTCGCGCAGATCGTCTCGCAGATCGAGGGCGGCTACTTCACGCCGGCGCAGCCCGACGTGCTGAGGGATGTGGCGGCGGCGTTGCGTCGAGCCGATCGTTTCATGGTCTGTGCCGACTACGAGCGCTACATCGAGGCACAGGACAAGGTGATTGGGGAGGAGAGTCTGATTGGTTGATTTTTTACAAGAGCTCATAGCTGGCCTCTGTTTGTGGGATAGCAGTATGTCGGCACGATGAAAACACATCATCATCATGATGGTATTATGAGTCGTGTGCAGGTGGCCGCGACGTACGCCGACCAGGCCACGTGGACGAAGATGGCGCTGCACAATATCGCGTCGGCCGGCAAGTTCAGGTGAGCTGCCTGGATTTTGATTGTCGTCCGGCAACGGGGGGCAAACGCGACGGATTCAGCTCGGATCGTACGATCGCCGAGTACGCGCGCGACATCTGGGGCGTGCAGCCCGGCGAGGTTCGTCTGCCCGCGCCGTTCGAACACGACGCTCCGACCGAGGCGGCCACCGACGGGCGCGGATTCTAGCGCGAGGATACAAGGGCAACTGAAGACTAGATGTGTAGGGGGAGGAGCAGTGAACGCGAATGGGTGGGAGAGGAGAAGGAGGAGATTCTAGTGCGAGCAGACGAACGAAGACGATAAGCTATGCGAGTATGCGCTCTCACTCTTGTCAGGCTGCCAAAGACGAAGACGCAGGGCAGGAAAGCAGGAGGTAAAAAGCAGTGGAGCTACACGATTCATTCTCGGGAGATCGGGATGATGGACAGATAAAGTCAACGACGATAGAAATGATGTGCACCTGAGTGGACCGCTCGTTATCGCTTCTTTGTCTTCTCCAATCTCGAGCAACGGAAGCCGCTCGGTCGGGTTGATTGTGAAGTTCGATTGCAACTGTTCGGAATCGTGTCCCCTGCACTGCTTCCGAAGGCTCGTCTCGCTCTCTTGCCGTCCTGGTCGTTTTCCGCCGCACCCTTGTCTATGCCCATAAACTCCGGGAGAACTGACGTGATTAAGCCCCTAAGAGGGGGAAACTTTTGGCGATACAAACCACGGAGACGTTGTGCATTTCTGTGCTCGCACACGAAAAACCTTTGTGACTTCCCCAAACTCGAGGGAGTGACTGTGACTAGACAACACAAACTGGGCGAGATAAAACCGGTGGCTGCCCCGATCAGTCGAATCGAATGATTTTTCCGCTGGGGCGAAAGCAGAAGAAGAATGGGCTGTTTTCCGGGTGTACTTTGCGTTTCGCCTGTGGCATCCTGGCCCCAGTTTGTGGGCAACTTTTATGGTAACGACTTATCGTTGTTTCTGCCCCTGATTACCGCAGCGTCATCTGACAAGCCAGAGGCGTCGACTTTCAAGGAGCATTGAGATCAAGATGCAGTGCCGATGCGAAGGCGCGTGCACGCGTCTCGATTGCTCAACGTTGTGCAATCGTGTCTGCGTGTGAACCGGATTTCCCCGCTCTTAAAAGCGCTGTTTTGTTCCACATCGGGTCAGACAGACACTTGACGCGACCACAGATATGCATACCTAGACGGCGGGTCTCTTGCTATCAGAAAGACGTGAGGGGTACGAGAGACCCAGACACCGATTCGATGGCCTGTCCTCATTGCTCTCCCCCGCGTTCTCCTCTCGTCTAGGGTTATCTATGTCTGTGCCTGTCTAGTTCAGCAATCATAAGGAGTGCAGTTGTACGATGATAAAAGGGAGTGAGAGGGGAGTGAACGATGTCCGATTGTAAGACTCAACCCCAGAGATCATCTCCACGTCTGGTCTCTTCGATTGACCCTTCCAGGATGATGCGTAAACCCTATGTCATCATTGTGTTGATTGTCATTCTGTGAGATTGATCACCACCGAATGGAGGACGACGAATTATCCAGGATTCAGATGGTCCGCTTATTGACATTGCTTTCTAGTCTGATCGTCTGTGCGAGTTTCAGGGGTGATAGCGCCAAACTCCCATCAGTTTTCCTCTCGACGATCAGCTGGCGACCGAAGCAATCGTAGTTCGATTTAATTGCGCGATGTATGTGGCGCCATTTGATTGTCAGTTGGGCGAAGTGCAGAAACCTGGCGTGTGCAATTTCTTCTTGTTTTCACCTATCGATGTTACCGCCCCGGTGCTCGCACTTCATGTGCACACAAGATCAAGAGTGCGATCACGACGAAGATAGCGCTCTCATATCGTCCCAGCGTTCCACCAATCGCGGTTATCGGCTCAATCATGATGATGAGCGAGTGCAAACTGGGGTGACGAGCAAATAAAAACGACCGATCAGCGCGCTCACCTGTAAGTTGTGCACTAATCGTACCGAGAGAACGCAGATAAGCCAGCGGCTATGCATGCAGTCGGTGGCAGCGCTCTTTTATCGTGTTTTCCGTCTGCGCGAAATTCACATACACCACTTCATTTCGTCCTTCTGCACATATCGTCGTTCGCTCATAGGCTTTTGGCATGTAGAAGAGACTTGGCCGTTCCAACGTATCCCAATTTCAGACAATGATGCGCGGTCTCTCCGCACTGGTTGTCTCTCTTTTGCTCATTGCTGCTGCCGTTTCTGCTGTCGTTTCTGCTGACAAGCATGCGCCGGCCAAGAAGAAGCTCAAAATCCTGGTCTACAACCCGATGTTCGCCTACAGCCACATGCGTTTCATGGGAAATCTGGCTGACGTTCTCGTCGAGGCTGGACATGAAGTCGTAGGGGGAACATGCTTCATTGGAAATGCAGATAAAGACTAATCGGTAGGACGTTTTGGCACCACAGCAGATCCGCACGTTTCCGGACAGTGGATCGAAAGTGGCGAATGCGACGGTTTTCCGGATCGATGATGACCTCGTCGAGGGGATTATGAACTTCCATAAGGTGCTTTCAAACATGCCTATTTTGTCAAATATGATAACAGTGAAATTAGGCGATCGGCGGCGACAGTTGGCGAACCAGCGCCGACCACCCGTTTCACATCCTACGCGTCATGTTCGAAATGAGAGGATACAATCGTCGACTGTGCTTTGGTTTGATCATTTCCACTAGCAGCCGATACGAAAGCACATGGTCAGATTTCCTGGACCGCGAAAACGTCGTCGAAAAGTTGCGCGCCAAGAAGTACGACGTCGCCTTTTCAGAGCCGTTCGATGCGTGCGGATACGCAATTTTCAAGTTGGCTGGTAAGGAACGAAGGATGATGCTCAAAGCAATCGATCCACGATTTTCAATACTTTGGCGCTGTTTGGACAGGAGTCGAAATTGAGAAAAATAAATTTACTAGCGCTTTCTGGCAATATCGTTGAATGAGGAATGCGGAGCAGCGTTGTCTGCCTGCGATCTACGCGAAAGAGAGAGAGAGATTGGTACAAGACATGAACGCGCCGCTGATTACCATGAGAGGGAGCATTTTCTGCTACGTTCGTGGGATATCGAAAATTGATTCCGCGTAAAGTCGCGGTTCATCAATTCCAGCGAAAGGAAAACATCGTTGCGCGTCATGGGATAAAATCAGTGCAATTCGAGGGAAAGCCACCCGTCTGGCCGCTTGAATCCAGAGAACACGAGACAAACGTCTTGCAGGCATTGATCGATACGCCACTGTCCTGTCGACCGTGATGACAGAGCAGACGGCGCGACAGGTCGGCGCACCGATGGCGTACAGCTACGTCCCAAGTAATCTTTGAAGGGTACATGTAGAAACAAAAACGAAGCATGTAGCCGCCTTTGGAAACTACGACGATGCACCGGGATTCTTGCATCGGTTGATGGCTCCGATCGTGGACTACGCCATGGGGCAGGTGGTCGGCTACTACGCGGGCGGGATTGTGGACGAGCTCGGCAAGAGGATCGGCCAACCGACCATCACATATGATGTAGATCGTTTTCTCGAGAAGTCTCTTTGGAATATGCACTTCGGCAAGTGTTGCAAAGACTTTCGTATTGTCTGTGCGTGGGTTTTCGGAACCGGGATCTCCGTTTCTTCGGGAAAGACCGCAGCAGGGGGAAAACACCCGCCAGGCTGTGCAAGCTAGTAGTCGTGTATTCCAGGACATGGTTGCCGACTCATCGCTGGTCTTCACGAACTCTGAACCGATGATCGACTTTCCGCGGCCTACACTGCACAAAATTATCGACATTGGTGGACTGACAATGCAGCGCGATGTTGCACCGCTGGACTCGGTTCATTTTTCGATGAGAAATTCAACATTTGCATGTGTTAGAAATTTGCATCATATCTCTCTCTTCGCAACCGGACCGTCTTCGTCTCATTCGGCTCGATAGCCAAGAGCTACCTGATGCCGCAGGAGTTCAAGCAAGCACTTCTAACGGTAATTTCGTTTTTAAATTATCGCAAACAAAATAGG
>JACMII010000517.1:0-14846 GCA_014805405.1 Bunonema sp. RGD898
GGAGTGCAGCGAGTTGACCTTGTCATCGAAGCGTTTCTTCTTGATCAGTCTGCAAGGGGCAAAATCGCATTGGCAACTACTCATTGTTACTTGATCAATTCGCCGAGAAGCGGGAAGTGAAACATGGCGTCGAGGAATTGTCGTCAGATCTGCAATAGACATTGAACGGGACGGTGATCGAAGGGAGGCGAGAGGGGAAGAAAGACGATTGAGACGGGGCTGATGCGATTGAAAGAAGAGATAGGATGCAGATGACGAGACACAGATGATGAGACGCAGACGATGGAACGCGGATGATGAGACACGTACGTGCAGATAGACGAACAAACACAACAACACCCGTCACAACACTGCGCGAACAAAGGAAAACGGCCGTAGGCAACCTTGTTGGTGATGAAAATGAGAGTTCATGGCGCAGAGTATCCGAAAGGGCAGACCATGACGATGATGATGCGATGTGTGTGATATGGTCGATGGGATTGTGGGTTGCGACTGTGCTTCACCCGCAATCGTTCAGTGGACGGGACGTGTTCGTGTACGAGATTTGGAGGAGAGGGGCTGCTGGATGAATGAATGGGGACAGTGAAAGAAAGGGCAGCGCGTGTCTCTCTCTCTCTATCTGGCAGTCTTCTCATTGCTACTGATCTGTCGGTCGCGGGATATATGTAAACAAAGCAGTCCCTCCCCTCATCATCAGATCGTGTGTTCCCTGAAAGGCCGCAGCAATGAACATAGCAGTGTGTGATGATGTCGATGGTGCGAAACGGCCTGTTTCTTTGGGAACTGTCTCTGGATCGGTCGGTTGGTCTCTTTCGCTTCACTCTCGAATCGTCTGCAGCAGCTTCTGAACGAGACTTGATTCGCTGTTGTTGTGTTGAAAGGTGTGAGAATTGTGGAAAACGACGTGTCATGGTGGCGCATGCGTCGCGCGCGGTGTCTCGAAAAAGGGATATGTGGTAGGTGGCGGGAGACACGGAGCCAATAATGGGAAGGGTGGAGAGAATCGCTAGCCTCTTCCTCTCCATCTAGCCACACGCTAATCGATCTTGTCGTCGTCGTCGTCGTCATTGAATGGTCTACGACTTGGTGCCGCCGCCGTAGTCTGTCTGCATGAGCCCGACCTCCTCCGGCAGTTGGTAGAGTTTTCCGGTCGACGGCTCGACCAGCATCTGCGGGCTGGGCGCCGTTCCGTGCGGTCCTCCGATTGTGGTTGCCGCCGACTCGGCGTACTTTCCGCCCCGATGACACTCCGAGTTCTGTAGTGCAAGACGATCACCACTCTTTCTATACGGAGTGAACAGCAGTTCGTACCAGCCAGTCGCGGAAGAGATGGAGTGCCAGCTCGCGCGCAACAATCGCTCCCGCATGTCCTTCCACGAAGCGCAGCACTAGCACGCCGTCTGAAGGGACGTCCTTTCTTCGCCACCCCAAAGTTGTATACGCACCCGGATTGAGAGCCTCGCGATGGAATCGGCGAGCCAGCGTCTTGAACTTGTAGTCGGCGTGCTTCTCGAACGGCTTCAACCAGTAGAGCACGTTTCGCTCTCGCAGGAAGTAGACAAAGTGAAGAGTGCACGCGTAGAGCACGTTCGCCATCGTCACCGCGCCCATGAACAGAAGCCAGCACCTGGAAGGCGCGCACGGCGTTCGTGATGCGAACGAACGTCGTGTGGGGACTGACCAGAGGAAGAGGTAGATCTTCTCGTTGAAGAGGTTGATCATGAGCACGCATTGCACCTAAGCGGATCCCTTCTCTCTCGGTTACCGTCGTCATCATTTCGAACCGTGTATCGATGAACGTTGGCGAGTCGACGAATGCGGAAATCACAGTGAGTGACGCGCGGGAAGACGGACGACTCGGTGGCCTGCGTGCCGGCCCAAAGATCCAGGAATGTCTGCAACAGATTGGGGTCGATCAATAAGAGGCGGGGAACCTGTGCGCCCCACGAGAGGAAGCCGTTGCCGATGAAGTGGTCCATGATGTAGAATTGAAGCAGGATGTTGGCCAGATAGAGAACTTTGACGAGGAGATAGAGCCAGGAGATGTAGTTCGAGAGGTTCGCTCCAAAGCGGAAGCACAGGAGCCGACGCGGCACCACGTTGTCCTCCTGGATCTCGAGCACCTCGTTCTGAACGAATTCGTGATGTGCGTCGGCGACAGGCGAGCTACCAGATAGCTGGTGAGTTTGCCCATCTCCTGCGCGCGCTCCTTCATGGACATGCCGCGCATCTTGATCGCCTCGCCGAGCACCGTATTCAAATCGATACCTAAGAAGAGTTGCGAGTGCGCAATCGCCCCTCCCTCCGAGACCCACCGCCCTGCGTGTGCATCGTCTTCCAGATCCAGTTCGGAAGGTAGAACATGAACGCCTGCAGCGCGAGCATCATCGGCACCCACTGGTAGTAGACGATCTCGCTCTGACGACGGTTTTCAACGTCCGCCGGAATGTCGTCGTCCAGAGAGACGAAGAACGTGTTCTGGATGAAACAGTAGTCTTCCGCATACTGCTCCCAGCCGCCTCTGAACTCCATCGGGAT
The DNA here is from genome assembly GCA_014805405.1 of Bunonema sp. RGD898. NCBI lineage: Eukaryota > Metazoa > Nematoda > Chromadorea > Rhabditida > Bunonematidae > Bunonema > Bunonema sp. RGD898. The sequence goes on from JACMII010000517.1 coordinate 2,539, forward strand.
CCAGCATTGGATCTGGCAAAGGAACACCATTAGACCGCTCCCGAATCGAACCATTACCGGCTGGCCCACGTATTGTTTGGCCGAGACCATGAGCGCGAAGAAGCCGAGCATGGTGGCCGTGTAGAAGTAGTTCAACCGATCGACCGGGTCGTCGAACGTCTGCGGCTGGAACCACCTGTAGGAAGAGCGATGTGAAGGGGACTTTTCCTTGATCAAAGGAGTGTTACCGCAGAAGTGCTCCGTCCAGGAACGGTATGTTCAGCATGGTGGCGACGGCGGCGGCGGTGGTGACGAACTACTAATCGACCAGCTCCCGCCCGCCTTATCGATTCGTCTAGACAGACTCGATTAGATTTCGTCATCTCGCAATTAGTTTGAATCTCTCCGCACAGTTGTGGGAACACACGTCCAGATCAGCGATCTTCATGTCGAGAAAACATCCAGAGGCATTGGGAAAGTCCAAACAATAGTGACACGACGATGGGGAAAGAGATCAATCGCACGAGAGAGGATGGGCAACATGTGCGGACGGGGACCGTTCGGAGATAAACATTGTGTTGAAAGGGGATGGCGGAATAAGAGAATGCGAGAGCGAGTATGCCGCCGCAGTCGCGCGCGCGCGCGCGACCTCCATCTCCATCTCGCGCGCGCGCTCTCGGCGACCGCCATCTGCGAGCTGGGATGGGGAGGATGGTGCGGCTAGGAGAGAGGAAGGAGAGAGAGAGGGCGATCTGTGCGCGTGCTGCGCGGCCGGGAAGAGAGGGCCGTGCGCACGCGCGCGCGCACACACACGCGCAAGCAACCAGGCTACCATCGATTGCTTTTCTCTGACCCCACCCCTACACGTCCGACCATCCTGCAGGAGAGCCTCCAACAGGTCAGAAGAGTGACGCAGACGGACGGACGGGCGGACGGACGGACAGACAGGCATGCAAATGCAACGCGCCTCGTCCGTCCCCTCCCCCCGATTCCTTTGCCTCTAGGGGATAGCTGCAGACCACACCTTGGCTGCTTGGAGCTGGTCCGCCGTCTCTTGTTTTGTTTGCCCCTCGTCTTGAGGCTGCTGCTCGGCGAGAGACCGCGCAGCCGGCTCGAGTCGCCGCCTCCTTCTCGGTCCTCAGACGCGCGCGCGCGCGCACGTTTACGGGTCACCAGCACCATCTTCAGCACAGAGGGGGAACCCCAAAACAGGCCCATAAAAAGCATCACCCCTTTATCTTTCACCCACCCGCGCGCCATCGCCTTTCATGATCAGTGGTGATGGAAAAACACACACGCACGCACGCACAATAAAACGGACGGTGCGCTCGTTTCTTGGAACTGTGACGGCAAACACGCGAGGAGCAGCGAAGTTGAAAATGACGAGAAGCGGGGAAATATTCCGCCATGCCAAAAGGAGGGCGGGCGAGACGCGAGAATGAGCCGAACTTCGCGCCGCCGACTTCCACGATGGCACTTGAGCTTGCGAAAGAGGTGACCGTTTAATGGTGGCGGACAGATCAGTGGTGGTACTCGGAACTGTCAATCTACGCCCCTCTTTCTCAAGTGAGAGGGCGTAGTCGATCAGTGCAAGAAGAGACGGTAACTACGGTGACAAACAAGATCCGAGCCGACAGGGATCAGGGAACTCTTCTCTCTCCCTCTCTTGCCAAAGAGTCGATGACGTCTCAGAGAGAGGCACTCGAGCAAGAAGACGAGTTAGAGACTCGCTCGCAGTCTGTCCAGTTCTGTTGCTAGTGAGCGAGCGAGCGAGCGAGCGAGTGTTGGGGGATGCTCTCATCCCAACCATCATCATCAGCAGCACAACAATCCTACAGAGACCTAGCGGCGCAGCCGCAAGCGTCACGACGCGGTCGCCTCTCTCACCGCCTCGTCGGCCTCCGCGCAGCGATGCGCACTCTCAAATCAAACAAATCCCGTCTCCGTCCCTCTCTCTCCCATCCGCCTCTCCCATCTTGCTGCTAGTGTGCAATGGGCCGCATCCCGCGCCACTGCCACTAACAGGCTGCTACAGATCGCAGGGCGACGAGGAGGAGGGGGCGGAGGAGGAGAAGGAGAAGGAGGAGAAGGAATGCACGAAGAAGAAGACGATGACACACAAACACGCAGACATCCAACTCTGAAAGGAACGACGAGAATGGGAAGAGCAAGACGAAGAAGACGGACGGTCCGCAGGAAGATAGCAAGCAGCAGCAGCAGCAACGAGTTGCGTCATCCGTCTATTGGTCCTCCTCCACCTTGTCGTCGTCTTCTCTGCGCATGGCCGGCCTTTCCCCCGCCGGAAGATAGAGAAGAAATGATGGGGTGGAAGGGAGGCAGGAAGGTCGAAGACGATGACGGAGAACTAAGAGACTGGGCTACGCAGCTCGACCGTCTGTTTGCCGAAACCCGGTCGCAATTCATCGAAACGTGCGGAGAGTGAGGCAGGCGAGAAGAAGGAGAAGCTGATGGCGGGCGCCGAAAATCATTAGTGCCAACACATCGTGACGAGTGGTGGAGATCGGAGAACGGTAGAATCGGAACCGAGCAATGTGTGCAGTCGCAGATGAACGTGTGCGTGCGTATCTATCGGTCGTTTCTGTCTTCGATTTGAGGCGGCGACGGCCGCCATCATCATGATGCCAGTCATGATCGCTCTGATTTCTTAGTAATTCTTTTGCCTTGCGTGCGCGCCAATGATTCACTAAGTTCAATGGCGATCTTTTTGCTGCTGCTGCTTGTCTCCAGCGTCTTCAGCGTGCAGGGAGGGGCGACACGGAGACAGATTGAAGAATGGGACGAGACGCAGTCAAAACAGAGTGGCCGTCAAAACATGGTGTTTCCGTCCAGTTGAAATGAGCGCTCCGCCGTCGGACGCGTCCGTTCAGAGGGACAGACGGAGGAGCGAGCGAACGGAATGCGGACGTTGACGTTTTGTCTTGTGGTGCTGCTCGGAGCGGTCGTGCCCGCGCTTGCCAGCAACGAGTGGCAGGGCAAGGGGCCCGCGCGGAAGCAGGGAGGATGGTCGAAGTCCTCCTCGTCCGAGGACGGCGACAAGCCCCAAACGTGAGATTCGAGGATTGAGAAGGAGGGAAGGAAGAAACTTGCAGAGGCGGTGTGATCGACAAGGTGGTCGTGGTGGAGCAGAAGGACGGAGCTGACAAGAAGGTGGTTCCGCTGGTCGAGGTGGCCGCAGTGCCCTTCAAGAAGGGTCAAAGGTTTCTTTCTCATCTTCTAGTCGGAAACTTCTGTCTAGCTGGGAGAACAAGAAGAAGTTCGACAGCGACGACAGCAGCGACAGCAGCGACAGCGACGACAGCGACAGCTGGGAAGGACGTCAACGCGGCGTGTACAAGAAGAAGAACTACAAGAAGGACAACTACAAGAAGAACAGCTACGAGAAGAAGGGCTACTACAAGAAGGGGAAGAGCTACGAGAAGAAGAGCTACGAGAAGAAGAGCTACGAGAAGAAGGGCTACTACAAGAAGGAGAACAACTACAAGAAGGAGAAGAGCTACGAGAAGGAGAACAACTACAAGCGCAACCACCGTATCTCTGCCGTCGTTTCCTAGTCGAAAAGAGTGCGACTCTTGCAGACGTCGCCCACCGCTGGCCCATCCAGCAGCAGATCAACGGGCAGCAGCCGCAGCAGCAGGAGCTGACGACGGTCGAGCCGCTGGTCGAGCTGAAGGACAAGCTGATTGTGGACAATGAGCGTGTCTTCCTGGACCCCGAGACCGGTGACATCATCGTGGTCGATGACCTCTTCGAGGGCACTGTCACTCCCGGCTTCGAGACCACCTCGACGTGGGACGACTTCCTCGTAGGCGTCGCCGTCATCATGATATTTCACTGGAATTGCACATTGCAGACCACGCAGAAGCCCCTGATGGCCAAGCAGCAGCCTCAGCAGCCTCAGCAGCCTCAGCAGCCGCAGCAGCAGCAGTTCTTCACCAGCCAGCCGCAGCAGCCGCAGCAGCAGCAGTTCTCCACCAGCCAGCCGCTGGTGACCCCGCCGTTCGTGGCTGCGGTCGCCCAGGACGAGCCGCGCATCGAGTCCACCACTCCCGACTTCTTCGTCTTCAACCAGGATGCAAGCAGCACCACTCCCGACTTCTTTGCCTTCAACCAGGACGCGAGCAGCACCACTCCCCAGATGCCGCTTCCTGCTCCGTCCAAGAAGAGCGACTTCAAGCCCTTCCAGCAGACCACGCTCGCTCCGTTCCAGCAGAAGACCAAGGGTTCCGTTTTCCTTGTCAATTGTCGCGTAACGGTGGCCCATCGCAGTGTGCGACAACAGCTGCCGTCAGTTCGAAGCGTTCGGCCCGTCCAAGGCGTCGTCGCTCTTCATCGACCCGATCACCGTCGTGAAGCAGTCCAAGTCGTGCACCACGATCCAGGTGTCCTGCCCGAAGAGCGGCTTCGCTCTGATCGATCAGAAGCTGAAGCCCGTCTTCCCGATCGCGACGCTCCTCGCCGACCAATTCCAGAACGTCACGCTCACGTGCAGCCAGGGCGACTGGTGGTTCCAGGAGTTCAAGGTGGCATCCTCATTGTTCCACTCCCTTGCACATTCTCTCGACTCCAGATCAATGCGCTCGGCTGCAAGTTCCTGCAGCAGTAGACCAGCCAAGTGCCAATCATCGCATCATCATTCTCATCATCCTGATGAAGATGGCAATAAATTCGAGTTGAGTCCTGTTTGCCTCTCGTCTTCATGCGCGCGCACGGACCCTCTCTCCTTGAGTGTGTTGTGCGAAATGTCGAATTTGGAGACAGAAAGTCGCTGTCGATTCGATGTGTCTGAAACGATCGATACTGGAAAGCGCTTGCGCGTTTGCGTCGGAACAACTCGAATTGATTGTGATGAGGAGAGTGAACGGGGCATCATAGAGCTGCAGCAGGCTCTACTTGTAGTACCCATCCTGTGAGCGACACGCACACACACGCACATCGATTTCGATCCTCTAATTGTTCGCCCTTCCTCGGCGTCTGCGTGTTCGGTGATGCTTGTTGTGCGAGGAGCGGGACTGACGATGGCAAGAAAGTGAGTGAGGAAGAGGGGACGTAGGAGGCGGCGGCGGACAAGTCTGTTGGATAAGACTGACGGGATAAAGGGTAGGAGCGATCGTTGCTGTTCTTGCATATGTGCGAGGCGCGGGAGTGTACATCTCGTCGTGCGATCGGTGCGATCATATGGCGAGAGGATGATGATAGTGAGATGACGTCAACTCAACAGGCTAGAATGTGAATGGACCGACTGAGAGTGGGTCAGCTCTTCTTCTTCCTCTTCGGGTCGTCCGACAGGGCGGCGGCGGCGCTGGACGAGCCGCCCTGTTCGAGGATCCACTGCTTGACGCGCGCGTTCACATCCCTCTTTGACGGAGGCACGTGCGGAGGAAGCTGCCAACACACATCGTCATCATCATCACCCAACGACGATCGCGCGTCGACAGACCTTGGACGTGCAGAGCGCGGAGTGCGCGGCCGCGGCCAGCGCCGGTGGAATGCCCGCGGGCGTGCGCTGAGGAGTCGCCGAATTCGTGGAGTTGCCCGCGGACGGGTCCCTCGACTTCGCGGCCCGCTTCCTTCCGTTCGGCGGCGGTCGTGCGGGAGGCGGTCGCTCCGGCGGGCGTGGCACCACTTCGGCCTAAACCCGAGACGGTGAACGATGAATGCCGACCGCCGCGACGGACCTGAACCAGGAGTCCGCTGCTGGCCGGCAGAGGAGCGGACGGAATGACACGGCTCTTCGCAGCACCCCCCGAGCCGCCTCGTCCGGTAGCCGACGTAGAGGCGGTGTTGTTGTCGTGAGGCGAGCCCCTGGACGTCGTCTCCTTCCGACCCTCCTCCATCGAGCTGAGCAGATCGCCGCCCGTCGGGCGGTATCGCTCTCGTTTCCGCCGACAGCGTTCGTTTCGCTTCGCCTCTCTGTCCAACAGGTATCGTTGGTGGTCGATCTGGCGAGCGAGCACGTTCGACATGCAGATCGCGATGCACTGCGATGGATCGATTGCGTCTTCACCGAGCCGGCACGTCAATCACACTTACCACAGGGATGATGATGATGGCGACCGCCGTTCCCAGATGGACGGCGTGCGTCTCGAACAGCACTCGAAGTGGTTGTAGACAGCCCTTCGTGTGAATGTCGCCTTCCAAGTCCTGAACCGCGCATAGGGTGTGACATGTTTCTATGCACTTTCCCCTAGACGATTGTTTGTCACATATTTCTCCTTCCCTCAATTGATCTCGACCCCCGAAATTTTTATGTCATGTCTTGTCATCTCCAGTGACCTGTCCCTCAATCGCGAGTCGACTTTAGAGGCAAAATGAGTACAAAACTGCCCGCATAAAGACGTTGAAATCAGACCTGGACTTTTTTGTTGAGAGCGTTTTGCCAGCATTCGAGCGAGCGCATCGCCGGCAACAGTGGGTTCGATGATCCCGCTTTTCCTGCAAGACGAGTCGAAACGATTGAGTGAGAGGGGGGAGGAATTCGACCTGCAGCCTCGGAGACGACGAATCGCCTGCAGCAGGAGAATGGAACGCCACATCGCTCGGGGTATGGGTTCGACGCGGAGCAGTTGAATTGCGGCGACGTGGCCCAGTCGCGGAACCCTTGCGAGGCAGACGAGGCGCCACAACACTCGAGCTGCTCTTGCATGTAGTCGACAGCGTCCGCCAGATTGCGGTTCGTATGATAGTTTCTGGAATTCCCGGTCGTTCTCGCTCAGTTTTCCCGTTCAGACGAACCGAATCGAGTAGAGGAGAATGGAATGCGCAGACAGCCCGTCGGCCGTGTCCGAATAGAAAAGAATGAAGAGCAGGAATGTCAACCCGACGCACGCAATGTAGACCAGGAACACCATGACGGCAAACTAGACGTCTTGGTGTTGACGTGCTCTCTAGTGAGCTCTCTTACCGTCCGCAGTAGACAGACGTTGTCGCGAAGGGCACCGATCGAACCTGTCAGCGAGATGCAGCATACGATAGATCCTGCAATCAGTCTTCACAACGGAAGAGTCGTCGCAAACCTAGGATGGAGAGAACAACGGCCGGGTTGAGAGCGACGTCGGCCCATTCGGCAATCTCCCTCGGATCCTTAACGCAGAGGTACAGCCCGAGGGCCAGCAGAAAGACGCCGGCCAGCTGAAAGGAGAGCGTGAATGGAACGATCGCAGTGCCGCTGTGGGGTATTACGAAGATGAGGAAGTTGGAGAAGAAGCAGATCCATTTGAGACAGGCCGAGATCTCCTGCCGTGGCTTCCTCTTCCTAACGACGGCTGCCCTCGCGACCGGCACCGTCCGTCTGACCTGTGCCGCATTTGGCGCCGACGCCGCAGTCTGGGCCGTGACCGCGGCGATTCCTGCCATCAGTGGCGCTCTGCAGACTCTCGCTGTGTGACCATGGACGAGAGGAGTTGTCACCGATCGGCGGGCCGGACGAGCCGCCAACCGTCGGCGCCCACCTCCCAGCTCGAACGACACCCACTTCGTCTGCAATTTATCGCATGATGATTCAGCCAGTTTCGTCGTCGCATCGTCAATGATGATGACGATGATTATGAACGGTCAAGTGGGAGCGCTGAAAAGAAGGCGGCGCTGGAGGGGTGGTGGGAGTCCGTCTCGCGCTCACTCTTCACTTTCGGAGTGAGAATGAGAGACGGACGCGCCAAGGGGCAAGTGCGAAAGAGAGAACGACGACAGAAAGAAAGAAGAAAGAAGAGAGAGTGCGAGGGAATGAGAGAGAGAGAAAAAGACGAGAGAGCTGCTGCTGCGCAAGGGAGCCAGAGGATCCGGGTCAGGGGAATCTCGCAGCAGCAGCTTCTCCTCTCCTTGACGCGTCCGCTGATTCGTGTTGGCCGAATCACATGAATGAAGGGAGAGAGAGAGAGTGCCTGACAAACAGGGAAGGACTCGCGCGGATGATGTGTTGTTTGCATCGATGATCTCGAAGAGAGACCGGCGCGGAAAGAGAAACGATAGAATGGGAGGTCAAACAGGACAGCAAGAGCGAGAGACAGACACGTGCTGTGGTTGCTGCGCGAATGTCATCGTGGCGCGTCCTTCCTTCCTCCTCTCTTTCCTCCCCCCTTCTTTCCTTCCTCCTCCTCCTCCTCCATCCACCGCCATCACGCTCAAACGGCTTTGTGGGGCAACCAGAGTGCACAGCCATTGCATTCCTCGGATGCACAGCAGGAACACACAATTGCAGGACACACACGCGCGCGCGCGTACACGCACACATCACGGCCCGCTACTCCGCTCGCATTACAAGACGAAGATTCCTTTCGACGACGGCCGACGAGAGTGGGAAAGAATGAGCAACGAGGGTGCGGGCAAGCAGGAAGGAGAGCTGGGTCGATGACTGTGTGCGCACGCGTGTGCCTGTGAACAGCGTCTTGTGCCGCTTCTACCCGAGAAGGGGGGGGGGGGAGAAGAAGAAGAGTGCCAAGGTCGAAATACGCACGCGCACACGCTCTCTTTCCCTGCGAGAGGAAGATGGCTGACTGCGGTCGGTGCCCTGTTACCGACGCCGCCGCTATAGGTGCAGTAGCAGGGAGGGCTACTGCAAAAGAGCGCCGCCGCCATTTGACGGGAACAGATGCATGGGAAACGAGTGCAGACGGGTGGATGGATGGACGCATGATGATGGAGACGGGAGAAAGTACGCTCCCCCGAAAGTGGGTTACTCTTGCTGCTGCTACTGCTGCTGCTACTACTACTACCACTACTGCCAGAATGGAATTAGCATGAACAACATCTCGGCATACAACTTGCACTTTCTTCTCCTCCTCCTCTTCTTCTTGTTCCATCTGATTGGATTGGGTTTGGGAGGAGAAAAGAAGAGGTGGTCGCGAGAGAAAGAAGAAGTTGGCTGCTGAAGAAAGAAGGAGGGGGAGGGAGAGGACGAGGCAGATGGACGATCTAGTGGAGAGGAAGGGAATATTTGAGAAGGGGCGATGGAGATGGCAGCTGGTCTCTCTGCCCACGGCTATAATTCCAGACCGGCGGCGTGGGAAACCGAACCAACGGTCTCTCTCCTTCTCTCTCTCTTTCTCTGCTCCTGTTCCCATCGGTCAGTCAGTCGAAAGGCGTGCGCGCGCTCTCTCTCTCCCTCTTCCTTCCTCACAACTGGTTGTGGCTACTGCTGTGGCGATGGCGGTAGTGACGCTAACAGAACGAGCGCAAACGAACAACGGCTAACGAGATGTACGACACACCCGGCTGTAGGAGAGAGGGAATGGCAGCACGATAGTACGATTTCCACCGCCGCGCATTCGTCCTGTCCGACAGGTTTCTCTACCCGAAAAAGAGGGGAGCATCGCAGCGACTCAAATCGCCTTAGAACACTCTCATCGCGTCTCCCCCACGGCTGTCTCTCCCCCCTCTCGTTCTCTGTCCACCTGCCCGCTCACCCACTATTTGCGATCATCGAAAGAGAGGCGGGGGGGGGGGGGGGACGCCTGCTAAGTCTGTCTGCCTGTGTTCGTCCGTGTGCTTGTTCCACGTGTCCGTGTCGTGGCGTGTCCTGAGCCGTGTGTCACCGTCGCCGAGAAGCCACACCGTGACAGGTCAGTCGAGCTAGTTGCTGCGAGTCTCCGGAGCGCTCTCACCGCAAGCAGGCTAGCGCGTACATCAGGCATGGCTAAAGTCGAAGGTAGAAGAACGGAGATTTTCTCCTTCTCGTACGCCAGGCGTTCAATCGAGAGGAGAATTGTATGACGATAAGAACTCAGCTGAGTTTTACAAGATACACATGATGTAAAAACGCGAAACCGAACAGTTCGACCGCTGTGCTTGCAGTGGACGAAAAATCGAAAGGCTTGCTTGTGAGTACAAACACCCAAGGGAATTGAAAACAGGAAGCCTCTCTAGAAGACGTGGAAAGTGAGTTTTTTTTCGGTTGCAGGCCTCCAAAATCCCTCTGTTCGCTGCTCCTAGAAAAACATCGAAAACAGATAGTGCACATAGGAAATACTGGCAAGACGTCATTTTCCGCTACACTTCATCCCACTCGCAAGGGCAGGTGTGCACAAGGAGAGAGATGCGTTCGGCGCCAGCGCTTCTCACGTCCAGCCTGAATTTAGTGGCGCTATTTGTAAACGGGCTTCTGATCTGGCTGTCGCTTAATCGGTCGCCGCTCGCAATTGGGCGCTACAAATATATGATCTGCATGTCTGCCTGCGTCAACATCTTCTATTCCATTGTGCACGAGCTTGTTGGCTTTGTTCGTTCAAACAGATTATTTCTTCAATGCATGCTTTAATGCAGCGCTATACCGTGTTCAACGGAATTATGGAAATGACCTATACTGGTTACTTGCCCTTTTCAAACGATACCGCCCAGTGGCTTCTGTTTGTTTACATGCAATTGTTCCTATTGATTCAAGTAAGTTGAGAAATATCGGTGCTGCTAGATTGCAAATAATGCAGGTCGTAAACTCGCTGCACTTCTATTTCCGCTACGCTACCGTCTGTCGTCCAGATTGGTTGAGAAGTTGGCGCATGAACGCATGTCCCGTTCTATTTGGAGTTATCACTCTCGCTTTCTCGGCAAACTGCATGCTCGGCCACATGACTCCCAGCAACGACCCACAACAGGTGTTCTATCGACTTCAATTCAGCGTACTGGATCGTAATTGAAAATCTTGTCATAAAAACTTTAAAGGTGCTCGATGAAACAACACAACAATGGCTCATCAATTGGTCGACATTGTCTGCAGTCGGACTTCCAGTCGGCCTCCTAGTTGTCTCGATGTCGCTCTGCTTGCTGAGCAGCATTCTCATCATCCGAACGATTCGATCGCTCCCCGGCGACTCGACCGCCAAGAGGATGCAGTGGCAGTTGCTCAAGTCTCTCTTGGCACAGGTTTTCTGTCTCGCAATTGTCACCATCTCGTTCATTTAGTTCACCGTCCCCTTCCTGATGTTTAACGTCTGTATCGTTGGCATCGTCGTGGGCGTCTGTTTCCTAGACGATGGCATTCTTCGTTGGGTGCTTGCGCTAGCCGAACACTGCGAAACGCTTCTTCCCATTGCTGATCCACTCTTCTTCATCTTCTTTATCAGCAGTTATCGAAACACACTCCGAGCTTTTCTCCGGCGTAAGAGAAGTGTGCCCATTACAATCAGTGTCTTCACGATGACTTCGAATTGGTGCGGTGGCTGAAATTTATTGAACATTCCCCCTCACAATCTCTCGGTGGCGCGGCACTTCTGACCTTCTTGTGAACACAATAAATGGCATCGATATGAAGGTCGGTATGCATAAGAGGACCAGCCAGTTCGGCCGCGTTAGTTTTCTCACCGGTCACGCACGCACGGTCGAGAAGATACTCTCGTTCGTGTCGTGAAAGACTGCCGTCAACAGACGTCACAATCTCCATCGAAGGCTATCACCGCCCACAGTCGATTTGCAAAACCCTGTCGCTAAATGACTTGTGTTCGTCTGGTCTATGCGCCTCCGAGTTTTGCCGTGAATACGATCCTGCTTTGACTATCGCTCAGTTGGCCGCGCTCACAATCAACCGGTACATGCATGCACCGTTATAAAGTGGCATAGAATGCTTGTAGATACCAATCACTTCAACGTTTGCAGTGGATCAAAAGATCGACAAGCTACCAAGACTAGTTTGAGAGTACGAAAAACCAAGAAAGGTGAAAATATATAGTGCACATCAGAAATATCGCCTGGGAGCCATTTTCCACTACCCTTCATCTCACCTAGATATCAGGAGGCACAAAGAGCGATGCGTCCGATGCTAACGCTTTTCACGTCTGGCCTGAATTTTGTGGCGCTATTCATGAATGGGTTCTTGACCTGGCTGTCGCTCAATCGATCGCCTTCAGTAATGGGGCGCTACAAGTACATGATCTGCATGTCTGCTTGTGTCGACATTCTCTATTCCGTTGTGCACGAGCTTGTTGGCTTGGTTCGTTCAAAGAGCTCATCTCTTCAATACATACTTTAATGCAGCGCTATGCCGTGTCCAACGGAATCATGGAAATGACCTATACCGGATATTTTCCCTTTTCAAACGACACCGCACAATGGCTGATATTTGTCTACACGGAATTGTTCCTATTTGTTCAAGTAAGGTGAAAAATTTCACTGCTACTGGAATACACAAATGCAGGTCGTCGCTTCACTGCACTTTTATTTTCGCTACGCTACCGTCTGTCGTCCAGATTGGCTGAGGAGTTGGCGCATGAACACATGTCCTGTTCTATTTGGAATCGCCGTTCTCGTTTTCTCTGCAAACTGCATGCTCGGCCACATGACTCCTAGCGACGATCCACGGCGAGTGTCCTATCGACTTCAACTCA
>JACMII010000518.1:0-14819 GCA_014805405.1 Bunonema sp. RGD898
GGGGAAGAGGAGGCAGGGAAAGTGCACATGCACGTTGCAGCGCTGGCGAACCTCCAGTTCCCGGCCGACTACCGCGAAGCCGCCGACTCGGTGCTGGACGAGTGCAAGGAGGCCGCCGAGAAGAAGCTGGCGCGCAAGAACTCGCGCCTCGACAAGTGCGGCATCCCCGAGGAAGAGCTCTACGCGCTCCAGCAACAGCTCATCGAAAAGGCTAGTCTCATTTCGTGAGACTACCACCACCAGACACAGGACGACAGGCCATCATCATTTGGGGACGGGGAGCGGGCTGTAAACGAGAGAGCGAGAGAGAGAGCTGGCACGAAATGGGCGGCGCGCAGAGTGACAACATTGGCCCAACCGGAAAGAGCGAGCGAGTGAGCGAGCGGGCGAGCGGACGAGGGGAATCTGCACCCGCAACGCGACACGCACCCTACTCGTACGTGAGAACGATGTGAACGCGGCTCCATGGTCTGCACAACTCCAGATGTGTTCTCTCTGTGTATCAGCGAGCGGGCGGACGGACGGACGGACGAGCGGGTAGTTTTTCAAAGACGAGACGACAGCACACAGCTGTGGGGGCGTGTGTGCCGAAGTCATCATCATCATCATCATCCGGGCGAGGGGGAGAGGAGAGATGCGAGCGAGAGAAAGGGGCGGCAAGATCAAGGACTGGCAGGAGACCGACCATGCACGCAACGCAGTCGAGAGAGTGTGTGTGTGGCGGCGAGAGAAAGCCGCAAGAGAGTGAGAGAGAGAGACGAGAAGGGGATCTCTTAGGCACGCGCGAGCGCAGGCTCGCTGTCACCGATCCCCCACCACGACACCACTCTTTCTCTTCTCCCCTCGCGCGTCAATCCACCGGGAATTGGACGCGCGCGCGCGCTAGTTGGGGAGAAGGGGGAGAACCGAAGACAAAGACTGCTGCGGTCGTCTTTTTGCGACGGGTAGTAGTGGCGGAGGGAGGAGGGGCCATGGAAATCAGGGTTGATCCGGGCGCGGGAGAGGGGAGAAGGGGGGACGGGACGGGGCGGACGGACGGACGGATGGACGGACGGACGGACGACAGCTAGCCTCTCTCTCGCTCTCGGTCACTGCGGTGGAAAGGAGGAGTGGAGAGAAATGGCATGCATAGCGAGCGAGCAGCTTCTTTCCTCCTGCTCGTAAGCGGGACGGAGACGGCGGCTGCTGCTGCCGCTTCCGGGACTGGCGGTCGCAGCACGAGGAGGAGAAGGAGAAGGAGAGAGGCGCCGGAAGGAGGTCATAATAATAACGTGCACGCGCGCGCGCGCCGGGCGAGAGAAATAGACAGCACGCGCACCAATCATCCATCAGACACCCGCCCGGGCCTAGGAACCCTCCCGGGCAGGTCGTCGGGGATACGGACACCGCCCCCACGCGTACGCACGCACGCACAAACCGGGGGCAACCATACAAAGAAAGAGAAGGAGGAATTTGCAGGCACGCCAGCAGCAGGAGGAGCTCGAGCAGCAGCGCAGCCAGCAGCAGAATGGTGGGTCGTTGCGGCACCGAAGAGAGGGGTCGTGGAGCGGCGACGCGAAATGGGATGGGGGGGGGGAGAGCACATCAAATCAGACTCCGCGCAGCGTCATCTTCCTCCTCTTTTTGCAGACGGCGCCGCTGCTGCCGCCGCCACCACTACTGCTGTTGCTGCGACGGCTGCTGCTGCTGCCGCTACGTCCAGCGCGTCGCCCGCCGTCGTCGGTACGGTAGTCAGGAGATCGCAGTCCGAGCTGGACGACAATGAGTTCGACTAGACGAGAAGAAAGACTACTTGGTCTCTTGCAAGACACACCCGACAGGGGAGACTGTACCTCGCCGTAAAGAGACAGGAAGGAAGGAGTATGGTAGTGGGGTGGGGGGGGAGGAAGAATTGCAAATCCACGGTGTTTGACCCACGGCATTGTGGAGGAGGGCGGCGTATTTGTGGGCCGAGTCAAGTGAGGGGGGAGCAAGCAGGAACGAGCACAATGAGCGGCACCGGCACCGGCAGCAGCTGCAGCTGCGGACACAGACACGCGAGGCAGTCATAAGTGGAGGTGGAAGAGGTGGAGGAGGAGGAAGGCGACAAGCACGAGGGACGAGGAGGTGTCTGACTTGATTATGGGGTGCAGAAAATGTGTGTGTCCGCGCGAGGACAGCAGCAGCAGCAGCAGCAGCGGCGGCAGCGGCGGTGGCAGGAGGCTACTATTAGAAACCGCAACGCGACAGCGAGCGTGAGGAATGAAGTGACAACCACCACAAAAACGGACAATAGGCGCTGTTAGACGCGAAATTAGATCTAATAGCAGACCCCCATGAGCATCATTGGTGACGAGCTTCATACATACAAAAACATTGCGCATCGGCCCCTCCGCCCCCCGTCGTTGTTCTGTCATTGTGTCGCTCGTTGTTCCTCCACTTGTGCCCGTTCGCATAGTCTTAGGTGTAACTCGTTTGTAGTGATTCACTTGTTTTGTGTTCTTCTCCCACATCCGCGCGCCTGCGCGCACTCTTGGTGACGACGAATAAAGGTCACTCCTTGGAGGAGGACCGACCGCAAGTTGAAAGCCGCTAGACGACGGCAAGTGGTCGTGACACGCGCGCTTTCCCTTCCAACCCTTGGCGCGTGATTCTGCCTGATTGGGGGTCCCCCTCTAACAGTGCACGTGGTGCATCGGGCGAAGAGGAAAGAGGGGTGTTAGTATTGCGCGCGCTTATCATTCTTGCGGCACAATAGGTCTACAGAGCGACAACGCGTGTATTGGAGGGCCAATCCGCGTCTCGTTCTTCTAGTGTTTCTCCATCATTAGCACACCTCCGCATCATCATCATCATCATCATCCTCCCTCTTCTTCTCCTTCAACCGCGACGGGTAGGAGACATTTCCGCACACCACGGGTAACGTTCCGCCGCCAATTAGCAGTGTTTCCAACGCAACACGCCCACTAGCTATGTCCGTCGTTGCTTCGAGAAGCAATTGATTCATGTGCTCGTCGCGGCGGTGTCATTCGCACTACGAATCGCGTGTGACGAACTCTTGTCTATAATCCCGTGCTTGATCTCCTCCATTGTAGGATCTCGATCAACAATCTTGAAGCAATCGTCTATGTAGACGGGGGATAGAGGGACGAGAATTGTTTGCTCTCGTACTTCATGGGTCGAGCTCTACCTGTGATAAAACTTCCAGCCTGATTGGACGCCTGGCGTGTGCGAAAGAGAAATCCCCGACCATGCAACGAACTTTCGTCGAAATTGACGGCCTCCGTTCCGCGTCGCGCAACCCCTGTGCTCAGCAAGCCGTTGGCTCGTCTATTCCACCGCACTCCGCAAAGCGAGATGACCGGTTCTAGGGATTGCACATAGCATGCTGGGCGACTGTTTGCAATCTACTACTATCGATCGATGCATGTTTCGATGCGGTGTGCACTGTGTCGCGCGCTTCGCTCCACTGACGTCTCCCTTCATCTATCTTTGTTGCAGAGCCACCTTTACGAATTGGGAGTAATGAGCAAGCGTCGAGTGCACATCGAGCGAGACTCTGCCCCGTCTCCGTCCATTGCCGAGGAGGTTGGTTTATCGCTGAGTGCTAAGCGTGCGTTATCGAATAACGCAGAACGACGAGGAACTGCTGCAACACGAGGGCGACCGGGTTGGAGATGCTGGAGAGGAGGAAGAGGACAGCGATGGAAGGTTATTGTTTTTCGTTACTCTCTGATAACAGGATACAGACGGGTTCGAAAGTTCCGAACGCGCCGCGACCTGGAGCGTATGCACTTCCGGATGGTTAATGAAAAGGTGGTGAGCGACGTGACGCTCGAAGTGTTCTACAAGCCGCACACGCTGACAATCCTCGCGCTACTCTGTGCCTTCCTCACCTACAAGGCCTTTACCGCTGGGTAACGTTTGCGATCTGAGAGTAAGATTATCGTAAATGACGGTCGTGATTTTTCAGATCGGACGAGACAACTGATAAAAACGTCTACGATGGACTGATCGCCACGCTCACGTTGTTTCTGGTCGTCAGTGCCATGGCTTTCCCAAATGGTACTTTGAGCGGAGGAGCTAGAGGTGGAATGCGTTTTATCGAAAGGCCCCTTCATTCGCCCGCACCCCATCTTTTGGCGCATCATCTTCGGCCTCTCCATCGTCTACATGCTCGTGCTGCAGCTCACTCTCTTTCAGGTCCATTTCACTTGGCTTGTGCAAACGTTCCTCTTTCAGACGTACGCAGATGTGAAACGAGTGTTGTCGTGGCTGGATCCAACGGGACTGGCCCACACCAAATTGGCAGAGAAGGTGAGATTTCGTCGTTTCGTCTCTGATGACGAAACCGAGGTGCGCAGGAGTACGCGATCAACTGTTCGGACGTGACGCTCGAACGTATCTGGTCGTATATGGACATTTTCGCGGTCGGTCACTTCCTGGGTTGGGCCATGAAGGCGCTGCTGATTCGACACGCCATGCTGTGCTGGTACATCTCGATCGCGTGGGAGTTGACGGAGGTTTCACACCCCTTTGGTGTGTTGTGAATCACATGTTCGCCACACGCAGGTCGTGTTCACGCATTTGCTGCCCAACTTCCAAGAATGCTGGTGGGACGCCATCATCCTGGACGTACTGGTCTGCAACGGACTCGGCATCTGTTTCGGACTCAAGGTCTGCGACTGGCTCACGATGCGTCAGTTCCACTGGGAGTCGATCAAGTAGGCCCCTTCACTCTGACGATGCAATAGTGATGATGGTAAATTGGCAGACAGATCAAGGGCGCTCGGGGAAAGCTGCGACGCGCGGTTCTGCAATTCACGCCGGAGAGCTGGACCCGAGTGGACTGGCTGCATCCGAGTGTCGTGAAACGGACGATCAACCTCTACCTGTTCGTCCTGATGTGGCTGTTGAGCGAGCTGAACACCTTCTTCCTGAAGCACGTCTTCGCCGTCGACACCAATCATCCGGTCGTACTGTACCGACTCTTCCTCATCGCCTTCATCTCGGCGCCGTCGATCAGGTGCGCACTGGGCTTTGCAGGAGGCAATAAAGGTCGCGCCCTCACAGGCAGTACTACCTGTACGTGACGGATCCGCTCGTCACCCGACTCGGAATGCAGTGTTGGGTCTACATCGCGGTCTGCGCACTCGAGGCGGCCGTTTGCGTCAAGTTCGGCAGATCGCAGCTGCCCTCGCTCAAGCTGATGCTCGTCTCGCTCTGGATCGTCGTCCTCGTCGTCACCACGTTCGGTTGCGTGCACGTGTCGATTCTGTACGCGCGCAAGTCGTCGGTAACGCTCACTCCTCGTTCCCTTTGCGCGAGGCTAACGTGTGCGTCCAGATGACTCGAGAAGAGGTGATCGAGGCCGAGGGCACGCAAGAGAAACGACTCTTCTACGTGGATTCCTCCGTCGAGAATCTGGGCATCATCGGGGACGACGTCCGTCGACGTCGTCGTCAACTAGGGCTGGTTCCGTCGGAGAGCGATCGTGATTAACGGCAAATATCCCGCACTCAACACACATAATTCGTGTAACACGGCGCGTAGATTCTGTTTTCTATGTGTGTGCACAGGCGTACGGGTACTTTTTCGCGGTAGAAAATCATCATCATCATCATTATCACGCCCATCCTCGTTACAAAATCGAGCCACTACAGCAGCAGCAGAAGCAGCAGCATAGTCGCAGAAAAGAGCAGAGCCAGAACAAATGATGAATGCAGAACCTCGCGATTGTCTGACGGTGTGGTCTGTCTGCAGAATACACACCGATCGAGGCGCCGCCTCTGCTTGCGACGCATGCTATCTCCCGTGCGTGTGTTCCACTCTGCGCCAACAGCCGGTCGTTAAACCCGTCGCCGACCCGTCGCTCGCCCGCATCTTCTCTCATCAACAGCCCCTATTTCAGAGAGGTAGCCGTACCGAGAGACGACGGGATTTGAGGCTGCCTAAGGAAGAAGATGCTCAGCAAGTCGACGCAACCGCTCCTGAATGCCGCCAAAAAGGTTGGCACAATAATTCTGTGGCCAAAGTTCGGAGCGAGATGATTTTTTTCCAGGCCATCGGCTCGGTGCGCACGCTCATGCTGCAGGAGCATCATGGCATGT
Organism: Bunonema sp. RGD898; assembly: GCA_014805405.1. Taxonomy (NCBI): domain Eukaryota; kingdom Metazoa; phylum Nematoda; class Chromadorea; order Rhabditida; family Bunonematidae; genus Bunonema; species Bunonema sp. RGD898. Next base: position 6,090 of record JACMII010000518.1, read on the forward strand.
CGTTGCTGTCGCGCGAGGAGATCCGTGTGCCGCCGTTCGGCATCGCACGCACCGCGGACGAGGCGCGACAGGCCGCGCAACGCATCGGTACAGGGTCCTGCTAGACACATGAACGTGCATTGTGCAGGTGGACGCGACTACGTGGTGAAGGCGCAAGTGCTGGCGGGCGGTCGCGGAAAGGGACGATTCGACTCCGGTCTTGAGGGTGGCGTGCAAATCGTCTTCACGTGAGAGCGACTGCATGTGATTACTCTTTGTTGTAACTTAGTCCCGACGAGGCTGCCTCCAAGGCCGGCCAGATGATCGGATCGAAACTCGTGACGAAGCAGACCACGGCTGCCGGCGTTGCCTGCAACGAGGTTATTCGCCTTGTGGTAGCTCGGGTAGGAATTCCTCGGTTCATAGGTGCTCATCAGCAAGCGTCTCTTCACCCGACGCGAATACTACTTCTCCATCACGCTAGACAGGAACACCAACGTGAGTTTCTCGATTTGGCTGCGGGAAATGCGAACGTCAAGGGACCGATTCTGATCGGATCGTCGAAGGGCGGCGTCAACATCGAGGAAGTGGCCGCTACGGATCCCGGCGCAATCGTAACGCTGCCAATCGACATTGAGAAGGGATTGACGCCCGAGAATGCCGCTCTCGTCGCTCAGAAGATGGGCTTCCAGGTTTGGCGTGGAATACTAGCCTTGAAAGGGGGAACGAAACGGTGCAGGACAAGTGCGCGAAGCAGGCGGCCGACATCATCGCCAAGTTGTACGCGCTGTTCCGGAAGAGCGACGCAACCTTGATCGAGATCAATCCGATGGCCGAGGACGTGGAGGGCGACGTCTACTGCATGGACTGCAAGCTGGTGCTCGACTCGAACGCCGAGTTCCGTCAGAAGGAGCTGTTCGGACTGAAGGACTCGAAGCAGGAGGACGAGCTGGAGCTGCGCGCAGCCAAGGCCAACCTCAACTACATCCGACTTGACGGAAACATCGGCTGTCTCGGTATTCCCACGCCCTCGCTCGTCAGAGGAGGAGAGTTCGTTGCAGTGAACGGCGCGGGACTTGCGATGGCCACGATGGACATCATCAAGCTTCACGGCGGAGAGCCCGCGAACTTCCTCGATGTCGGCGGCGGCGCCACGGTCGAGCAGGTGACCGAAGCCTTCAAGATCATCACGGCCGACAAGAGCAAGGTTGGTTGGTCGTTGATCCGTGTGTCTAGGCGGGACTACTATGTGTGATTCCAGGTGCACGCCATCCTGGTGAACATCTTCGGCGGCATCATGCGCTGCGACGTCATCGCGCAGGGCATCATCCAGGCGGCGCACGAGCTCAACCTCAAGATCCCGGTCATCGTCCGTCTGCAGGGCACCAAGGTGGACGACGCGAAGGCGCTGATCGCCAACTCGCAGCTCCGCATCCTCGCCTGTCACGACCTGGATGACGCTGCCAGGGTGAGTCTGCACGGCGAGCCCGTCGCAATGCACGGAGAGCCCATGTTCAGATGGCCGTCAAGCTGTCGTCGATCGTGCAACTGGCAAAGGCCGCCTCGGTGGACGTCAAGTTCGAGCTGTCCATCTGAGCGAGGAGGGGATCCCAGTAGCAGCGTCCGTAGTGTGACCGTCGACAGTCTCTCCCTCTCTCGGTGTGTTCCCCACCACCTTGTCCCCATCCCACCGTCGTCACTGTCGACCGGAAACAGCAGCAGCAGCAACAGCAACGCTCTTCACCAAATAGTCGTCGGATCCAGAAGCGCAGAGAAGAGTCAGACACGACACACACTCTACCCGACTATGTATTGTGCGATGTCGAGAGAGAGATTTGCTTGTGTGTATGTGCGTGTGTACGCGCGCGCGCGGCTTTTGTACAACACCTCCGAACGATGTGCACCGGATGGTCACAGAGACAGCAGACCGCTATTCAAGCAGATATCACGCACAGGCGCACCAATGAAAGGGTGGTTGGAGATAGAAAACAACGGAAGAAATTGAAGGATGATGATGAGGAGGAGGCGGAGGTCGGCTGCGAGCTGGTCTCCCTTGTCGTCGGCAGGGGAAATGCCAAAGACTGCTGTGCACACATTCTGTTCGCCCGCCTGCTTGTGCAATTTGGCTGCGACTGCCACACACGACGCCCGGATGAAACACGGGAACCAACCGCGAGCCGAACGGCAGCCAACCAGCATGATCGCGATGTCGCCGGTTAAATTACTCACTATTCTATGGCCAATCGTGCTACTCCTATTGTTCTCCCCAACGACGGGCACGACGAGACACAAGCCGCGCCCGAATTACGTGAGCTAGCGGAGATGGTGACGAGGGAACGTGTCGATCGCTGTCACAGGTCAGTCGCGTGTCGGACATCTTCATGGGGAACGCGGCCGCGGCTCGCGTGAAGCGACAGTCCGACAGCTGCACGAACTGTGCACTGCCGCCTATCGACCCGTCGATCAATGATTACGGTGAAGTGTAACGGCGAGTCGACGGCATAATGCGGGCGGTTTGAGGCGTCGACGAAGTGCCAATGTGCGTGGAGTACATTGCGAACGACCCGAGCGGCTGCGCCCAGGCATCCGCCTACTGTCAGGGCATGTCGTCCGTCTATCTGCTCGTCTATCTGCCCGATTATGGCTATGCGGCTTCGGTAGTTCACTCTCTCTCTACATAGAATAGCAGAGCATCGATCGCCTGATTCCAGTTCGACGGCTCGAACTCGAGCGGCGGCTTCACCAACGCCGAGACCGACCTGCTATGCACGCCAAGTGGTTGGCAGATTTCAGGAATCACTGTCAGCTCCGTGGCTTGTGGAGGTGCATTTATCGAGATTGGGAACATTATGACGAAGAAATGCAGCCCAAGCGCCAGCCGACGACCCGCCGCTAGTGTGTTCAACCACTACGACCGCCGTCTCGACCTCAAGTTTGTTTTACTTTGCATCATTCTATTTTCCTCCCATTCACAGCATCCACTTCGACCACGACGCCGACTACGAGTAAGAGTCCATAACGCAGGGTGGCTCAAAATGGAAGTTGATACCCTTTTGGCCAAGTGACCATATTTTCTCAATCCGCGGCAATTTTATCATCTATCTTCGCGTTTTGAGATCCATAGGGACTAGAGTTACTTGAAACTATCGTCGTCTGCATAGGGATAGGCTTGACGAGGATGTGCTTCAGGACTCGACGGTGGAGTGGCGACTCGCGCGCGCAGGCGCCCGCCGGGGAAATCCAGACAGTCATTGAGCGTACGAATTCCGCGTTTTCTTCGATCTGCGTGCGGGTGCTCCGTCCTGCTGGAAGCAAAAGGACGGTTGCTGCCCGAAGTGGGCGGCAGTCCAGGACGAAAGAGGTTCACGTTCGAGGATGTCGTTGTAGCCGTCCGAATTCATCCTCATGTTCGAGTCGATAAACATGAGTGGCGATTTCTCGTCCTTTGTCACCAGCACGAAGATCACAGCCTGACTCGTAGGCTCGCTGACCGATCAATCGTCCTGACGACGAATCCGCCTGCAAAACGCCTTCACCTTTTTGACTCGTGATGTTGAGGCGACGTACGGTATCGGATTGCGTGAGACTCGAGTCGACGAGCTTTTGGCGCTGTCACGTACTGAAGACCATAATTTCTGAGCCACTATTGAGTAAAACGCCGACACTGGAGTTTGCTAAACATGTGTCAACCTCCATTTTGAGCCACCTCTATTAGACTTAGACAACATGAACGTTTATTCCAGCCACAACCACCACACCAACGACGACAACATGTGAGTCGCGTTGTTTTTCGTACAAGTGACGTTCCATTTCAGCCACCAGCACCACGACGACGACCAGTGAGTCAATCTTCCTCTCAATTGGCTCAAGTTGTTCGTGTTCTCCTCGAACACGAACACTCCACCCACATCTTTGGTGTAGTGTGTCTCTGGTTTCGTTCTGCTCGTCTCACTAGATTCACTCCATCATCATCATGGCGATTTGGAGAAACAGCAACCGGCTACGGAAACAGAAAACCATTGTAGCCTCAACTACGACAACGACGACCACTCCCACCACAACATCGAGTGAGATGAATGGTCTCGATAGCCAATTTGAAGCGTTATAGCAACCACCACAACGCCGACGTCAACGTCGACCACAAGTAGCTGGATTGTTTAGTGGCGTATTCAAATCAATCAATTCTTTAGCGACTACTCCCACCACAACCACGACTACGACGCCGACGTCAACTTCGACTACAACCACAACGCCAACGTCGACGTCGACCACAAGTAATTGGGTCTATTGAAACGTATATGCAACAAATCAATTCTTCAGCGACTACCCCGACGACCACGACACCAACGTCTACTTCTACCACGACCACGACGCCGACATCGACTTCGACTACAACCACAACGCCGACGTCAACCTCAACTACAAGTAGCCGGATCGATTGAGTACGCATATTCAACAAATCAATTCTTCAGCGACTACCCCGACGACCACGACACCAACGTCGACTTCGACCACAAGTAATTGGGTCTATTGAAAACGAACATTCAAACCAATAAATTCTTCAGCGACCACCCCGACGACTACAACCACAACGTCGACTTCGACTACCAGTAGCCGGACCGATTGAATACACATATTCAATCTAATCAACTCTTTAGCGACTACCCCGACGACTACAACCACGACTACTCCCACCACGACCACAACGACTCCCACCACAACTACAACTACTCCCACCACAATCACGACTAGTAAGTTTATCAGGCAAGTCGATTACCAATTGCAGCGACCACTCCCACTACGACCACAACCTCAACGTCCACAAGTATGCACATGTCCAGCTGTAATGAGATGACGATGCTTTCAGCGACCACCACGACGTCGTCGAACTGCTGCCCGCTGGCTGGAGGTGATTTGATCGCATCATAGAATCGACATGTTTCTCTCAGGCGAATGGAGTCTCTGGTCATCCTGGAGTTCGTGTAACATTACGTGCGGTGGCTGCCAGAACCAGTCGTCCGCACGCACGTGTCCGACTGCGGCCACCTGTCCGTGCATGTACATGTTTTGGGTGCATTCGCTCGAGAGAGATGCAAATCAGCGGCGCCTCGTCGCGCACGCAGCCCTGCGGCATGGCGGTTTGCTATTTCCCCCAGCCCACGTGCTGCTCGCCCTACACGAGCGCGGTCGTGAACAACGTCCACTCGTGCGTGCCCAACGTGAGCAGCCCTTTGTGCGGTTCCTCCTCACGAAGAGCAACGCAGAACTATGTCTACTACCCGTCGCCGGCCCGGTTCGTCTGCACCCAGAGCACGTGCTGTCCGCTCGGCGGAGAGTGGAGCGCCTGGACCGTGTCTCAGCCGTGCAGCGCCACCTGCGGCCTGTGCGGGCAGGTCATCTCGACCAGGACGTGTCTCTCGCTCGACTACGGATGTCCATGCGCGTATGTTGCCCGCGGCGATGCTAGACTCGTCGTGCGCACGCGCACGCGAGCGAGCTGCTTGCAGAGGAACCGATCAGTCGACGGTCGCGTGTGGAGGGCCAACGACGTGCGGCGGCACCTGCTGCGGCGGATTCACTTCCGACCCAACGAACACAACCTGCGGGCCCGTGGTATGTGATTCGTGGTGTCGCGACTGAGGGTCGACTCTGTTCAGCCGGCGTCCGATCCCGAACCTCCGGGCTTCACGACCTGCTACTCGTGCTGTCCGTCCGGAGGCGGACCCTGGTCTGGTCAGTCTCTTGAATATACGCATTTCTCGTGATGTCGTCGTCGTCGCTTGCAGCCTGGACGGCCTGGTCGGACTGTCCGGCAACGTAAGTCGACTGCGCGCTTTGATTTCGGCAATGTTTGACAGGTGCGGCGCGTGCGCTCAGTCCATCCAGACGCGCTACTGTCTGACGGCCGCGTACGGCTGTCCTTGCACGTAGGCCACTTGGGTGATGCGCGAAAGGACGACCAACGCTCGACCATTAGGGGGAACTCGACCCAGATGCAGTACTGCAACACGCAGGCGTGCGCCACCTCGCCGTCCTGCTGCAGCGGGTTCGCCACTTCGACCGTGAACGGAACGCTCACCTGCATCACTGGCGTACGGGCGACGTCGCGTCGTTGAACGGGACGATGATGACGGTCGACTTGCAGACGACGCTAGCACCGACCGTCACGGTGCCCTACACATGCGGAACGACGGTGGCGACGACGACGGGCGTCTGCTGTCCGCAGAGCGGAGGGCTGTGGTCTGACTGGCAGGAGCCGCCGTGTCCCGACTACTGCGGCGCCTGCGCACAGTTGGTTTCGGGGGCAGCGATCGCACGAACATAGCGTACGTCAGGGTGGTGCGCACGAGAACGTGTCTGGGTGCCGCCCAGGGATGCGCCTGCACGTAAGTCCGCGGGATCCGAGAGCGAGAGAGAGGGCGGCACGACAATGCGCCACACGAGTTTCAGCGGCCCGTCGACGTGGACGGTGCCGTGCGGACTGACGCCCTGCAATGGCACCGTTCGAGCGAACGTCTGCTGCAACGGACTGAGCGTCACAGCGGATCCAGTGACGGGGAGCCCGCTCTGCGGCACAAACGTATCTCTCTCGGGCCGTGGCTATTCGGCGGGGCGGAGGGGGAGGAACGACGAATTATAGCCGTCGCCGAACACGACCGCCTATCTGAACACGTGCGGCGTGACGTGCTGCCCGACGAACGGGATCTGGAGTGCGTGGACGTTCGCGGCGCCATGCCCGACAAGCTGCGGTAGTCTGTCGACGGCGCCGCGCACGCGCACCTGTCTCTCGATGCAGAACAACTGCCCGTGCACGTGAGTTCCGCCGCGCCCCCTCCCTGTCTTCGTATGCACGACGATGCGCGCATGCAGTGGCGTCTCGAGCGACACCTACACGTGCGGTCAGACGCCTTGCGTCATCTCCCCCACAACGCCGACCTCCTGCGCCAACGGCGCCGCCGCGACGATCAACCTGTCGACCAGGACGGCGCAGTGCCCCTGCACCGCCTGTCCCACGTATCCGGCACCCACGAGCACGACGTGCTGTCCCCCGGAAGGCACAGGACTCTGGAATCCCTGGGGACCGTGGGCGACGTGCAGTTCGACCTGCGGACTCTGCGGCACCACGACCAGGACGAGGACGTGCGCGTCGGCGCCATACGGATGCCCGTGCACGTGGGGCGGGCCGGGGGGGCACAGGTCCGAGGGGCGGGGAGGAGATGCGGACTTTCAGCGGGAACACGACCATCACGGCGCCGTGTCCGAACGTGCCCTGCGCGGGCTCGTCGCCCTGCTGTTCCGCGGGCACGACGCGCGTCGGATACGACGGATACACGTTCTGCGAGCCGAGCAACCTGCAATACTGTGCGGGAGCGTGGGCGGGATGGACGTCGTCGTCGACCTGCATCCAGACCCTGTCGAACGGCACCAAGACCACGTCGGCCTGCGGACTGTGCGGAAGCCAGAGCATGGCCCGACAGTGTCTGCCCCCGTCCTGTGCTTGCTCCACCAAGTGATTGCTTCCTTGTGTGTTTGACACATCCGAGTGCTAGTGCCACTCTGTGGACTTCGACGGCGTCGTGCGGCCCTGTGGCCTGTACCTTCCCGTTGCCCGCCTGCTGCTCGCCCGCCGTCACCCAATTCAACTCGACGATCAGCAAGCTGCTGTGCGTGCCACCAAACTCAACCACGTCTGGGTAGCACGGTGGTGGTGGTTTCGATGATTGAGCTTATCAATAAAGAGCGTTCGTCCCTCGTGTTTGGCAGTGATGATGGTTCGTTCGGCGAAAAACCACTAACATGCGGTGTTGTGAAGAAACACATGCAGTGGCGCACGTTTGCTTAGCAGCACGCTTGTTCGCATTCTGCGTGATGACCGACCGCACAAGGTTCACGGAGATTTCCGTTTCCCCGGTGCGCCGTATTCCTTATCGTTCGTTCGACGCACAGCGGGTGGGACTCGACTGATTTCCTCGGTCGTTCAACGGTGCCAACCTCGATAATCGACAGTAGATAACGTTGAATAAATTGCTCGTTTTTGGGGCACGAGTACGCCTCTCCGCCTTCGGAAAGAGAATTAATATCGCCCTCCGATTTCCCATCGATCGCTGTGCCGTTTTCTTGTTCCAACCAAACTCCCAGGGTCGCAGAGAGCGCACATGAACAACGACAACCGAGATAACGCAAGGGCACGGCCCACACTTGTTGGTGTACCCTGCATACTAACAGCGTTTGTGGTGCCACTCCCGTTTGCAGAGGGCTTTGTTGTGTGCTGTCCTGCTTTGCCCTTTTGCTTTTTACGATCCAGCACATGCAGGAGCGATGCATTCTTGCGGCTAGTGATCGACGAGATGTTGCTCGCCCGCCACCAGCCGCTTCAACTCGACGATCGGTCAGCTGCAGTGAGTGTCGCCAAATTTCACCACCATATCTCTCTCGTCTGGATAGTAAACAGAGACCGCGTCACAGCAAGGGGAACACGCGTTCACATACACACGGCAATATAGGAAAAGAGGCTGTTGCTGCTGTTAAAACTTCCTGTACGTACACACATACACACTTCCACCGTCATCGCCACCGCTGTCTTTGTCACCGCTACGAGAGCAAAGAAGGATGCGAACAGATAGAGGGTGGGGGCAAGGAAAGGCCGTAAAATTTCTGCCTACAGTTTCGCAGAGTCCGAGATAAGCAGGTGCGCGCTTACACTGTCGTCCTTTGGGTAGAGGAAAGAATCAAAGAGAGTTTACTCTCACT
>JACMII010000519.1:0-12332 GCA_014805405.1 Bunonema sp. RGD898
CTGGTCTGGTTCAGGACGTAGTAGCAGGTGCCGGGATTGGTGACCGACGCGATCCCATTCTGCGGGCAGCTCAGACTGGCCAGAGTCGGGGAAGCCGTCTCGTTCGGGAAGTACTGGCAGATGTAGTAATGCTGCTCAGCGCACGGAAGGGCGAAGAGCTGCAGTGAGAAAACGAGTGAGTTTCACTCTGACCGGCGCTGCTGCGATCATTTTGGCATTGTCGTGATCGCTGGACGCGGTGGCTGTGGAAGGAGCTAACAGATTTGCCGTGCTCGAGATTACGACGACGACGACCCGCCAAGTCATCGCACCACAACAGCGACTTTGAACAAGCGCTTACCGACGTCTCGGCCACGTACGAGCAGTTCCCGTTGGTGCCGACCGGCAGTCTGGATGGGCCCGTGTAATTCGTTGGATGCGTCGTCTCGACCCATCGCCAGTTCTGGCCGTCCTCGTACCGAGCCAAGGCGCTCCAGGCCCACCAGTCCGACGTCTCCCATGCCTCCATGAGTTCCAGTTGCGAGCTGATCGTCAGCAGCTCGGCGCCATTCGTTGACCGACACTGTCGGGTCGCCTCGAAGAAGTCGACCTGACCGCTCGGCGGGCCCTGAACGCGGCAGCACGCGTAACAACCATCGTATGCTTTCCCTGCCCGCGCGACTAGGCGCTTACATATCTGTAGCACTTCCCCGGGGCGGACACGCTTGGCCACCAGCCCGACGGGCAGTCGGGATAGGGCGGCGGGAACGTGCTCGCATCATCCGGGTAAATTTGGCAAATTACGTCGCCAAAGAAGTAGACATAGATTGGAGTCCAGGCGCCAGTCGGTGTGATGAAGGCATAGGCATTGGTATAGTTTCCCTTGACCCAGTTCGAGTAGGTCGAGTTCCGCGCCGCATACGCCAACCAGTGCGGAGCGTTGTCGTAGAAGGCGTTGCCCGTGAACGCACTGAACTACATGTGTGTGATAAACCTCTGCCACAAGTCCTCTTGGAGGACTCTCTCTCACGAGTCTAGCGTTTAGACTCCCTCCTCTCCCTTTTCCAGGTCTTATGGTAGATAAGGGTCTTTGGAGATGGCTCTTTCTAGGTTCACACCAAACTACCATTGATCGATTCGCAGCTTGCAATTCATCCTCAATTCACTGCACTTAAAGCGAGCTTTGAAGACGTCCGAATGCGATGCCCCGACGGATTTTCAACTCTGACTCGAAGTGCATATCTCGCGGCGAACTCAATAGTACATAGCAGGAGCAAGGCATCAAGACCTCACTTTGAGATCTTCCAAGTTGTCTGCAGCAGACTGGCGATCTCAGCGTTCTCAAACGCATTGCCGATCGCCAGTATGTCGGCCCCCTTCACAAGTTGTCGACACTTTCGCACGGCATTCGCGAATTCATTGCTGGTCGTGTGCAGATAGCACTTGCCGGGCACCGACGTCGACGCGGTGAAGTTGGCCGGGCACGCAGCTCGGGCTTGGTCGAGCAAGAAGAGGAGAAGGAGGAAGACGACGGCGGTGTGGATCCGAGAAAGCATTCCTCTCAACTGCAGGATAAATGACAGTGTGACTGCATGAGCATGTGCGCTCGCTGCCCGTATCAGATAAGAAGAAGAAGAAGAAGAGCGCATAGATCCGCGTGTGTTTTGTGCGACAACCGGACCTACGAGTGTCTTTCACGTGTGCGACCTATCGAGAACAAGTATTAGACAAGGGAAAGATCACAACTGACGATCGGCGACATCTCGGAACGAGCGCCATGCCAATCGATAGACTTCTTGGAAGGCTACGTGGAAAAGGATTTATAGCTGTTTAAGCCTCGGAATGCCGGGAAAAATGGCCCGAAAAGTTGGGTCGAAATCTGATACACTCGTTATAAGTCCGCGGCGGGCGGACAACAGCGTGGCATCGTAGGCAGCAATAAGCTATTTCTTACCCTTTGCACGTGATAGAATTCTGTCGACTGGTCGATCGCGTTCATACCTTACTCGCGAGAATTGTATGTGGGCGTTGTGATGTCTGCGAACGGTTTGACATCACAAAAGTTGTCGGCCTTCTGGTCGAGACTTGAACTTGGTAAGTCCGTTTAACGTGCGGTGGGAAGGTGGTGAAAATCCATGCAATCGTCGCTATCGGATCCTCCGACTCGGGCGAGAAGAAACACGTCGACTTGTGATGGAGACGGTGAACGCCGGACCAGAATCACGGGGCAAGGCGCCTGCCTTCCGTTTGCACCTGGAAACAACGGGGTAGGAGGGGGAAACAGGAATCGAGTCCTTGGCAGACATTCTCTAGTCTCAAACCGGACGACGTTCACCACTCATACACGCCCAGTTTCAGTGACGCCGCCGTCCGACGACCTGTCCGTGAAATCGAACACAAATCCAGACCGTGCGCCCATCTCGAAGTTTGTTCGCTCGGCGGCGAGGGCTACAGATTTGACGCGCGCGCGTTGATCGAGATAAGACGCTCAAGGTCGTCGATAAGAGGAGGATGGACGTTCTGCAGAGCAAGGTCCGGTCACGATTCATCGGCATCATCACCATCATCGTCGTGCGCATGTGTTCGCGTTCGTGTGTGTGTCAATCCGCTATGGTGTGCGTGTTTGCCGCGCTGATAATCTCCTGTCTCTCTCCCTCTCATTGTGTTGAGCATGTGGGGCTTTTTGTTTTCTCTTTCCCCTCCTTCTCCTCCTTCTCCTCGTCCACCTCGTCCTACCCCTCTCGCCCTGTCAACGCCGCGCACGACGCGCCATTGTCTGCACTTCTCCTCCTCTCTCCTCCTCCTTTCCGCCGCCGCCGCCGCCTCCACCGCCGCTTCTCCCATTCTCTCTCTCTCTCCTGTACGTGCGGAGGCGCGCGCGCCCAAATTGGTGTGCGCCTTCACCGCTGCACTCCTCCTTCCCCTCCTCCTGCAGTCCTTCTTCTTGTGCTGCATCTTCTTCCCCCTCCCACTCCTCTGCTGCTTCTTCTTCTTCTTACTTGTGCTCGATCGATGTGCGCGCGCGCTGTACGTGGGAGGGTTCGAGTGCTATGGTCATGACAGTGCGACCAGCCGTCCCTGGTCATTTTAGTGATCAAACGGTGATGGTCTCGACAGGAGACGTTCCCTCCCCGTCTTCTTCACTCGATTCGTGTCATGTGCTCGTGTCGGCGACCGCTCAAGTGCTATGGTATGACAACAATGACGATGACGCGACGAGAATTCCACGACGACGCCCTCGGGCTATTTTGAGCGTCGAGAACATTAGACGACGGTTTCGGCTGGAGGGGATTGTGCGCTCTCTCTCTCCAGCACAGCGTGTCTGGCATGACGCTCTTCCGGTCTCTCGCATTGGCATTTCCTTCCTGCGGTGGACCATGCGATGACGGAGGAATGTGAAGGGGACGGCGCTGCTTTTTCTCGCGCGCGCACCTCTCTCCCCTTCCTTGAGACAGGAAAAGTGTCTCGTCATCTCTCCCGAAAGTGGTGGCGGCGGCATAAGAGGATGGACGGGCGGTGGGCTGTCATCGCATTTCATTTCCCCCACCGAGCCCATGAGCCATCTCAGACTGCTTTGAGCGCGGCGGCGCAGCAGTGTGCAGGGGGTTTTGTGTACTAGCTCGGCGCTCCTACGCGCCGAAAGGGAAGAAGGAGGAGGGGGCCTGCCGTGTAATGTGACTGCTCCTCTTGGCTCACACTGCGAACGACCGACCGACCGATTGACTGACTGGTGAGGAAGACGGCTCTAGAGAGGAGAGGAGCAAGCACATGGTGAATGAGAGCGCTGGTCAACAGGAGGGACGCGACTTGTTTTGACAGCTGCTGCGCAAAGCCACGGGAGGACGGGGAAGCGAAAGGGGCCGGGATGGTCAGTGACGGCGGCAGGCAGGCAGGCAGCGAGCAGAGACTGGTTGGCAGCGAACCTTCTTCTCATCCGTGTGGCTGTGAACGAGAGAGCGTCATGCTCGAGAAGAGGGGGTTGTAATATTCGCGCGCGCCCTGATCTCAGCGAATGAGAGAGGGGTGGGGCCCAGGGTTGTAAGAATCGGTCCGCGGACCGCGATTCTCATGACTATGTTGCTGCTGCTGCTGCTGCTGAAGCAGAAGATTTCAGGAAAGAGATTGCGTTCGTGTTACCCGTGTCTCGGGAACGAAGAAGAGAACCCAGAAGTGTCTCTGCATTGTGCATGCGCTCCGTCAAATTGTATTGATGAATTCCGACTCGACCGCTCTCGATGTGCGACCGTTGGCATGAGCCAATTTCCTTTGCCGCCACTTTGCGCGTTCCACATAGCCCACACTGACTCGCCGCGTCTCGTCGGAATTGCGTTTCACTCTCCCTCCACCACTCAGCAGCGCTTTTCGCTGCTCTTCGTTCTCCTCTATCCCCCGCTTCACTCGTTCGTCATCATTTTCTCCGCCTTCGTCTTCGACCCCCTCCTCCCCCTCCACCCACACACGCTAATGAGCTTGTGTCGTGCGCGACTCGTCACCTGGGATCTTTCATTTTCTCTCTCCTCTAAAAGAAGGACAGTGCAGTAGTAGCAGTAATAGCACCCGAGCAGGTAGCCTTTCTCTCCTCCTCCTTCCTTTTGTCGTCTTTCTCGTCCATGCTGCTGCTGCTTCCCCCGAAAGGTCTGTGTCTCCCGAAACGACATTTCTGCCTGTCCGCCTGTCTCACGGCCGTCGAGCCGACGACAAACACAACGACCGGGGGCGCCATTTCGATAATTGACGGGCCACTCGACCCATTTTCGGCGGATGCGCGTGAGAAATGCTGCTTCTGGCGCTGCTTGTGCGCAAAAATATTTGCGCGCCGAGGAAGGAAGCCACCCCACATTGGTTCGATTGAGGGAGGAGGAGGAGGAGGAGGGTAGAGGTTGGTGCCAACCGAGTGTAAGTCAATTTCCGGACCGGCGGAGGGGGGGGGGACTGCTTTGGTTGGTGGCTTTGCCGCTCGGCCGGCTCGACAAGCGGAATGTTGCCGCAGCCGCCGCGGCGTTTTCCCACGAGGTTCGGCACGTGGAGCAGAAGGACGGCGGGGAAATTGGTCTCTCCTCTTGCCCCCCCCCCCCCCCTCGTCGTCCTGTCTAGGCAGATGGCGCAGCGCCGTTGCGAAGAAGTGGAGACGACGAGGACGACGACGACGTGGACGAAGAAGGAGAAGACAATTCCAGCCAGGAGAAACCAGGGGAGATTACGAGAACGAAAGCGCGCCTCGCCCGCTGTCCGGTTGCGCGCAATTTGAATTCCTGCGCTCCGTATGTACTTTACGGTCGAATGCCGATGGTTCTGGGGGTTGCACGCGCTTCCTGAGCGAGATCCGTGTGGCAGTTAACGAATGAATCCATAGCTCCCATGACTACGATTGATTGATTTCAGTCTCGAAAAACACCCCCGACCCCAATGCAACAGACCGAATCGGACTGATGCTCGGCGGGCGGTGAGGAAAACGGTCCCCAAACCAGACTATCGCTCCATCCAGTTGGTTCAATTAAATATGGTGCAATCCCTGCGCGCGCAAGTGCTGATCCTATCTTTACCTTCGCCGCTCATCGATCGCCCTTTGTCGGCGACCAGCCGTCGTCAGCTCCGCTTTTGTTGCGTTGCTGCTGCTGCCGCTGGCGGGCGAGCGAGCGCGTCCACTCGATCTCGCCTGTGCTATTTCTTCACTTTTTATCTTGTTGTTCGAGTGAATTCCTTCTCGGTGTATATGCGCGCGCGTCTTTTCTCACGTCACTCTGTGCTGCTCGCTCGGGCGTACTCTGCTCGCGCCACCGCTGCCGTCCCCCTCTTCTTCTGCATATACTTTTGTGTTTTGTGCATGGCTGCTATTCGCGTTTCTGTCTCGAAAGACCACTGTCGCTTCGTTTTGACGTGCCATCCAATTGACGTCACTCGCCGCGCCTCCTGTTCCTTGTCTTCTTCCTATTCATCATCGAGCTAGCTCTTGCGCCTCTGTTTCGCTCCGATTGCGCCCCTCCCTCGCCTTTTGTCGCATCCCCACCGCCGCGCTCATTCAGTTCGCTCCACTCCTCTTTCCCCCCATCGCTCCGTGATCGAGTGGTCGCGGCCGCAACGACGAGCGTTCCCCTCGTTGTCGGCTAGTCTCCCACTGTGGGGGTGTGCACACACACACACACACACACACACAGGCGGACGGACGGACGGACAGACAGACAGACAGACGGAGACGGACGGTCAGGGACGTCCACTCTGCATTGCAGCCCCGCGCTCCCAGCAATGCGCACCTGTATCGATCGCCGTACATGCACGGGGGGCGGGAGAGCAGGGGTGTGTGTGTGTGTGTGTGTGCGTACGCGTGCGTCCTTGCGGTTGTTGCTGCCGTTCACTCGCACTCATTTCCCTACGGCGCCTTTATCGCTATCTGTATCTGGTGCCTTCGCACTTGAGGGAACTGCAACGACTGTTGTTGCTGCTGCCACTGGCCAGTCGGATGCGAGCGAGACTTCATGGCTCTCGTTCGGCAGAGCCGTAGCCCCAATCCCTAGACGACTCCATATGTGTGGCGGTTCGTTCATGTTGGCTAATAATCGCGCGTATGTATGCAGTGACGCTACAAACCAGGTGGTGAAAGGCGATTTCGACCTTCAACAGCTTCTCACCAAGCAGTCCCACTAGTGTACGTACGTATATGTAGCGCATACATCACCGCCCCTCGGTAGCGTATGTGCACTGAGGCAACTACTGCTAGTCGGGTGGGGGTGGAGCGCAAGTTGCCTGGGTAACGAGGGGCGTGCGTGTGTGCGTGGCCGGTGATCACTCTCAGAAATGTTTCCCCCTCCCACCGCCGGCGCCGTCGTCGCATTGTAGTTTCCATATTGCCAGTAATGAGGGAGTGGGACTAAAATGTTGCAAGCGACTAGTAAGCGAGCGTCATTTCTGTTTTGAGCGACGCTCGTAAATGTACTGTACCGACCTACTCGGTTTTGCGTGTGTTCGTATCTAGTGGCGCTGGTGGCCACTGTCAACTGCCCCGTGCCCACGCGCTATCAATGTGACGACTGACCGAGTGGGCCAGCGAAACTAAAATTTTCCCTTGTGGCGGTTGTTCTTCCTGCACCCATTTGTAGATAATAGCGTGTCCGCGCTATCGTCTTCTGGCTTTTCCTCCTCCCCGAGCGGCTATGCGTTTCTTCTTCCTCCTCTATACAATGGTGGTGTGCTCAGCCAGCCTTCGCTCACATTTCTGTGCTACTGTTCCGGCAAGGTAGTGCCTGTCGCGTCAGTATACTCCTCCGCTCATGTGCACACCAGATAGAGAGACATATAGCCTAGATGTATGTGTGTGTTTGTGCACACTACCTGCTGTTGCACATTTTTTTCTGCGATGGTAGCGCCTGGCTACAGTGGCGGCTAAAGAGACGAGGGACAAATTCTCTCTTCGCAAAGAGAGAAAGAGATCCCCTTTCATGGTCGAGCACGAGGGGGGAGGAGAGAAGAGAATGCAGGGGGTGGACGCACTCAATCCCCCGGGGTATTGGGTTTTAATTGTTCAGTTTGGTAGTGCATTGCTCCTGCTTTATTACTGCTTCGCTATTGCTCGCGGCGCCCGAACGGACTCGGTCGTCAGGTTGGCGGAGCTCGTCGTTCATTGCTCACCACAGTCTCGGCTACGTCGTGTGCGCATTTAGCCTTGGAGCGCCTCTCATCTCTCAACAATCCAAGGTGGCGTGCAAACTTTCTCTCCCCGCCTTTTCCGCTGTCATTATTTTTCAGCCCCTAATTAATGCTGCATTTGGAAACAGTCTTCGGCCTCTCTTCACTTCAGTTCACGCAAAAACTCATTTGAGTTTCCCTGGCGACCAGTTTCCGACGATTCCTCTGCACCTTCTAGGCACACGTCGCCTCAGAATCGGCACGTCTATCATCATGACCTGAGGGGGAGGGGGAATTTTCGCACGCCCAAGTTGTCTTTCTCACTCGTCTGTTTTGGAGCATCATATTTCCTCCCCCGGTCCGGCGCGTGTCATCTCTCGTTTCGCTTCTTCCTTGGGACCTTCGGCCCTTGGGATAGCCCGTGCCTGGCAAGGAGTGTGTTTGTGACGCCGCCGCCTGGTTCACGCGTACGCGCGCGGCTTCCTGGAAGATACCCCCTCCTCCTCTCACTCTGGTGCTAGGAGCGGCTCTCTGTCTCCTCTCCGTAGCCCCCTCTCCCCACCCCGAAGGCGGAAGCGCGTCGCTGCCGTCCGTCCGATTAGTGCATCTCGTCGGGCTTCCTGTCTCCTTCCGCCCGTCGCTCGCTCCCTCGACGCAAGCGGTGTCAATATTTTCTTCGCCTCGTCTGCCTGCCTGCCTGCCTGCCTGCCTCGCCTCCTTCTATGTGCCTTATGCGTCGAGCCATTAGAGCGTCTCGCGTGTGTTGACAGTGTTCCTCCCGGCCGTCTCCCGAACGGAATGGCAGTTGTGCAAGAGGGAAAACATACGCTCGCTTGCGTGCTGGCCGGTCGTCTGCTGGCGATGATGACTCGGCGCGCGCAGCCGTACTATGTTTTCTTTTCCCAGTGCCCTTCTGCCGACGCACATGTAGACGCGTCGCTGATGAGGAGAGGGAGGAGGAGAAGGATGGATGGATGGTGATGGTGAGTCAGTGCCGTGCTGCGCTGCGTAGGACTGCTGTGTGGACGGACGGAAGATTGTATACACGGAAGCGAGACCGGGAAATGTCGTCCCGTTTCCCGGCCGATTGGCTCGTTCCCCGGTTTCCAGTCACAACATTGCCGCCCCCTCCCCTCAGGTCCAATTGCGTTTGAGAGACGCTATCCGACATTGCGGGCGCTGTGATCGGCGCCTTTCGTTGTTGCGACACTATCACGTCCTCGTCATTTCGGTGCGACTCTTTCTCCGCCTACGCGCCACCGTTCACCGTTTCCGCCGGAACGGGAAACAAGTGGAGCGGACGGAAATACCCTCTCCCCCGACCGTTCACTCCTCTTAAGTTCGTAGCGGTCAGTCAGTCGGTTCGATTGGCTGCCATCTAACCGCTCCTTCACACTCCCTCGCCCCTTTCTCTCTCTCTCACTTCATTCTCCTCCTCGCATCACATGTGTGCGCATGTGGAGCGCTCGCTCTTCGGCGTGGCGCCAATTGTCGGCGACGTGGAAGACGAAGAGGCGAGGGGAGGAGGAGGAGGGAGGATGCGCAACACTTGTCGCCGCGCACGCATCGCAACCTCTCCCCTCTCCCTTTCGCCACGAGGCCGGCGGTGTGCAAGCGAAAATGGCTGCTGCTGCTGCCGCACCCTCGCACACTTCTCCCCCATGTGCCGGGCGAGGAGGAGCGCGTAGGCATAGAGACGATGGCTTCTATCTGCCTCCCGTCGTGCGCCTTACACTTCCTGGTGGTGGCGTGAGCAGCGCACACGCGCGTACGAAAGTGAGAGGGAGAGGAGGAGGAGGAGGAGAAGGAGGAGGAGGATGTGCGGAACCAGTCTTCGTCTTCTTTCGCGGCAGCGACGATACGCATGTGAGAGGAGAGAGGGAGGAAGAGAGAGTGAAACCATTGACATGCCGAGAGAGGAGCGTCTTGCACACTTGACACTGTCTCGCTCACGTCTCACCTTCACCCTTCCATCGGCTGGCGTGAAGAGCGATCGACGGGGGCGGCGGTGGCGAGCGAAGATTCGGACGGTTCGAGAGATTACCGCTCGTGTTTTCGTGTCGTCTAGTGCATGTGCACTTTCTCGCGCGCCGCGATCTTCGACCCTCTACTGTGTGACAACTACGACCGCGTGGTGGAAGAACGCACGTACGCATGCGAAATGTCCCGTCGTACAGTTGACGTCGCTAATGAGGTTCTGTTTCGCGGTACTACCACCGTCTCTCTCCTCCCATCCGCCTTCCTCTCTCTCCCGTCATGTCTCGTTTCGACGTGCTGGCACGGCAGTTTCTTCTTCACACTCGCGTCGTCGTTGTTTGCCTCGACCGTGTCTTTCTTCGTACTACCTCGTTTCCGGCTCCCCCTTCCTTCCGGTCAATCTCGCTACCACTTGCCGCCACATGCGCGCACATTGTCCCCGCGAGACTGTGCGCCTTCTCGATTGGCCATCATCTTCTCCACTCGTTTCCCGATGTGGTCAGTAGCAGCGGCGGCGGCGGCATTGTCGCCCATTGTCTTCCCCTCGCCCAACTGTACAAGAGAGGACGGAACGCACTTGCTACAGGCAGGCAGGCAGGAAGGAAGGAGAGAGATTCGCCGGTCTCCACGCCGCCATTGTCTCTTCGTTGGTCTTACGATTCCCTCGCTCCCTCTCGTCATCATCACATAATTTGCGACCTCCCCACCCTCTCTCCCGTCAGAGTGCTTCGGGCCACCACCACCACCGCCGCCACTTGTGTTACACACACACACACGCGCACGCACAGTCCGGTCTCCGGGTCCCTTGTCTCGCTCGTCGTGCGGAGGGAAGGGAGAGTCAGATCTCAAGTGCGCACGCAAGCGCACTCATGATGCATTGTCTGCCTCGCTCTCTCTCGCGCCGGTTCTTTCAGATCTCTAATGAGCTAGATCTCTCTATTTCGGGTGAAGGCTGTTGTACAGCGATGAAGCCGTGCGTATGGGTGGGTCGCGCACGCGGAGAGCGGTGACCTTTCCCTGAACACGTACACAACCCGCGGACGGGCCTAATCACCGCAGACCCCGCCCTCTCTCCGGTCTTGTTTGCCTGACGGCGGTGGCGGCGGCGGCGGCGGCCGGGGAGGGATTGTCTTCTCGCGCTCACTTTCCCCCGCTGCTCGCGCGCGCGCGCACGTCTTGACCCCGGCACTGTACGAATGACCGCGCGGGGTGACAAGAAGAAGAAGAATGGGGAGAAAGGGAGAGAAGCTGTGGTGTATTTTCGTTTACCACCACCGCCACTACAGGGGCAATGGGTGAAGACGCCGCTTATCTCATCTGCACTTGAAGCTAATACAGGGGCGGTCATCGTCACCTGACTGTACGCATATGTTGATGACCCCGCGTTCCCTGCATTTTTCCTTATCGCCGCGGGTGATTGTTCTTAATCTGTAGAACTTGCGTGCAGCACGATGCACCCTATATGAGGGCGAGAAAACATGTCCCCTTTTGTCCTCCGTATTGACGGTGGTGAGTCGGAGCCGAACGCGTGTTGGCTAAGCCTTCTAGTTCAGTCTGCGCGTGTGTGTGTGTATGTGCATGTTATGGTGTGCTGCTGGGGGCCAAATTCGTTATCGGGACGTGTACAAAACAGTTTCGCTCAAACTAGAGACGTCCGAAACTGTGATTCTATGTTGTCTGGTGTCGCTCCAAAACGATGCGAGACATGTCGAAACTCTTATCGTGGTTGGGTGCAGGATGTTTACCGTTGAAAGTCAGTTGACTGGTCCCGAACTCTGTAGGCGGTCGTTTTTCAGCAAGGAGCATATAGTGGTGTGCAATTCGGTGATCCATTGTTGTGTAAGTTGCGGAATTTTTTCGTTAAAAATAGCCACTTCATTCATCTCATGACTGCGCTTCACGTAACGTGTGCACCTGACAAATCGGAGACTGGTAGAGTGACCTTTAGCGGAGATAAACATCGCCACCCATGACCCTCTACGCCCGTACAGAGTAGAAATGTCACGTTCCCGTGAATTTTCGAAGAGCCCCAAACAGTGACATATTTGCTGCGCCTGTGAGGGCGCATGACTGCGTGCGGAACAACTAGGCAGGGCTCGCGGTGCGTAAGAGTCGGACAGCGTCCGCCGTATTCGGCAGCGTTCGACGAGCGACCGTATCTCCGCCCACTACCCAACAGCGTTCCGGACGGGGAGTGCGTACGAGAAACGGCAGGGCGCTAACCTGACCGAGATACTTGAATTATGCCCTCCTTCCCCGACCAGTTCGCAGAAATTGGCGCCCTCCATCGAGTTAAGAAGTTTCGGCCTCACGCCTCATCGCGTGCGTCAATGCGTGCGGTGACCGTGGCGGTCTCAAAATTTTCCAACCACGCACCGCATTCTCCCCCTCATTTAACCCGTGCGCACGCGCTCGTGTGTGTGTGCGCGCGTGCTTCTTATCTCGCCCGCCTGATGGCCTTATTTGTTCGACCCTCGGTGAGATCGCAGCGGTGCGGTGTGCGTGCGTGCGCTTCCTGGTCCTGATCTGCATGGTACACAGTAGCGCGCACGCTTATACACACCGCGTACACACACACTTGCCTGTCAGTCAGTCAGTCCGCCCGTGTGAGACGGACCTAGTTCTTCGGTGTACGTGTTTGTGCCTGCTCCACCTTGCGGGGTGGCGGTCCAGTTCTCCTTCGCTCTCTCGGCTGATCTCTCCCTCCCCTCTCCCCTCGAACGTACCGCTCTCTCCCTCTCGCTCACTCACTCGCT
>JACMII010000520.1:0-14749 GCA_014805405.1 Bunonema sp. RGD898
GAACTGCTTCGGTTCGACTTTGGAATCTTCCACCCACCGAATCCTCCCCCTCACGTGCAGACTGCCCTCTCCGCTGTTCGTCCGTCTCTTGGGAACCGGCTTCGCCGCGAGCCCGAGCCGCGATGGCAGTGGTAAAACCCGGGCGGTCACTCTGCTGGCGGACAGGCTGTGCGCACTGGTCGCCGACGAACTGCCGGCACAGGTGCTCTTGTCGTTTGTCGCATTTCGTCGTACATCAAACTCTAGGTACGCTCGCCGCTCGCCCGTACCCTACAGCGGGCCCTGGACGAGGGTCGTCTTCGTGACGAGTCGAGAAACCACTAAGCCAATTCCCGTCAGAGTTCATAATTATTGATGATGACGACGATGTTCCCTGAAGAGAACCTAGTTCCAGCGCGCGATCGCCTACTCGCAACTGTGATTTCTCCTATTTCTATATCTCATTATTATTATTACCTGCTCTCGTTGTGTTCCGTTCTCGCTCACTGGGTTGTGCGCTGTTTCATGTGCAAGAGGGCAATCACACACATCAAAGCACACAAGTCGCTTGTCACAAGAGAGCCTATAAATAGAACGTGGCAGCTGGCATCGTCTCTCCGCCGTGGTGTTGTTATAAAACGCTTTCCGCGAGAGACTCAAAGAGGTCTGGCATTAGCTGACAAAAGTCTGATTCAGGGGCTGAAAATCACGTGGTGGGGGTAGTTGGCTACGCTGATTTCGAATATCCGTTTTTGGTGAAATAGTGCAATCTGCAGATTTGTGCAGAGTGATCCAGACATTAATAGCTTGTAACTTTGTAATGCGTCGACCAATCCGCATGCAACTTGAGTCGTAGATTTCACTAATGAAGGGCTTAAGGATGTGCAATTCCCAAGTGAGGAAATTCAATTTAAAGTCGAGATTATCTTTTGATCAATTTTGTCTCACACACATGGGCCACGCTTTGCACAAATCTACAGATTGGACGATTTTCACCAAAAGACTAACGAAATATTCGAAATCAGTGAGCCCAACTGCCTCTTCCACCCGACTCTCAGCTTCTGGTTCAGACTTTTGTCCGCCCGTGCAAAAACTCTCTGAGCCTCACGCAGAAAGCGTTTTAATTGTTCTCACTAAACAGTTCCACGTATGTATGTGTATAAGTGCGATCATGAGTCATTACTTCACGCGTGTCTGGCTGCATGCAGTCTCTTATCCAGCAACGCTATCTTAGCCGTTTTTCTGGTGCCAGGATGGCGCCGTTATCCTTATCTACGCGTGTGCATTTCGTCGGGCCCGCCATCCAACTCCCTGTCTTATGAACTCAACAACTATGGATCGAACACTCGCCCTCCTTCACAATTGATTCTTCTCATTTGTTAAACCTGCAATCGAATTTAGGTGAATCGGTGAAATTCATCACTCACATAGTGCAGCCGCGCAATAGCGACTCGACTGCGACGGGCGAAGAGATCGGTAGTACTACCGCGAGAAGCAAACACTGAATCAGGCGCAGAACCTCGTCAGGATGGAGGGTCAATCGCTGCCGCCCGACCGACCCAACGTTCAACAAGAAAGCACTAATTCTGCTACTACAACTGGTACAACTTGTGCAGAGACGAAACGAACGTCGATGTAGATCTACATTACTCTCTTTGGCGCGGGTTCACGATTTTGAACGGCGGAGTCGGTCACGGATATGACCGAGTTTTCGCGGATTGCCTGGACAAAAAATTGACATCAGTTCGCGTCGAGGACCCCCACATTCGTTCCGATTTCCAGGTTTCCTATTTTCAGTACATATTTCATGTTAGAAACTGCAGATCCAGAACTTTTTCCGATTCTGCGAACTTCTGGGCAAGAAGTGCGAAAATTTGGAGCAAATTACGCTAATTACAAGGAGTCAGGGTCAGAGATGTGAAAAGGAAATTAGGCAAAAGGTTTTCTTTTCATCTACTTGCAAAAGTTGAAATATTTCAGGTAGAAGGCACGTTTGGAGGCGAACTCCACTTTGAATACAGGAATTTTCATGATCGGAAAATTGATTTTGACAATGGCTGGAGGGTAATCCTCGGCCGTGGACTGGACTACTTCCACAAACTGGCTGTTTGGCATTTTTGCTTCGAAAAAATTGAAAAATCTCAGAACCCGTCTAACTCGTCTTTCGGCGATACTGACGACATGAACTGCCGAACTTGCAAAGATACAACAATAACCATTCTTCGGCACGCCGTTGTTCAATAAGAAAACTAATCCTGCTACTTCAGAGACAAGACGAACGTCAATGCAGACAAAGAATCCCAAGAGATGGAACGGGCCTGGGCCCGAGAAAGCAGGCTTCTCGGCGAGTACACGGAGCGAACTGAGATCGAGCGTGGAGAATTTGGTGTTGTCTTCAAAGCTCAGCACAAGATAGACAAAGGATGGTATACCATCAAGCAAGTCGATCCGACCGATCCGGTCGATCCGGTCAATGCGGTCAAGCAAGTCGATGTGGCCAACACGGAACAGTCGCCCAACAAAGTGCTGCGAGAAGTGCACATCTTGGCTAAACTCGATCATTCACACATTATCCGATACTACGACGCATGGCTGGAGAGACCACCACGCGGTGAGAAACTTCCCTGCATGGCGGACGATAATCTGCACTGTCTCTACATCCGGATGGAATTTTGCGATGGTTCGACCCTGGGCAAATGGCTTGAACAGAATCGACTCCCGGAACAAAGACCTGTCTCGCAGACGCTTAATTGGTTCCGCCAGCTGGTCTCGGCCGTCAAGTATATTCACGATAAGAAGGTGATACATAGGGACATCAAGGTGAGAGGACACATCACATCTGATACACAACTCCGTGCATTTTGTAGCCAGAAAACATTTTCTTCGGACCGTCGCGAGATGGAACCACGTCGGTTCTCAAGATTGGCGGCTTCGGACTGGCTACTTATGTGGCAACGTCACTTTCTTCCGGAGCATACCTTTCCAAAGTGGGAACTGAACTTTACATGTCTCCCGAGCAGGTAATTGTGGAAATAGTGCCACCATCGAGAGAGGTGTGTGCGTTCAGCCGTCTGGTCATTACAAGAATAGTACGGATATCTTCTCGCTGGGTCTCGTCTTCATGGAGATCGTGTATCCGTTTAATACGAATAGGGAACGACAAAGCGCCTTTGGGGGTTTTCGATCGAAGCAACGCCCCAAAGTGATGGATAAACTGGACGAAAGAATGAACGCGCTCATCAGTCGGATGACAACATTTGAGCCGAAGAAGCGCCCCACGGCGAGTGAGCTCAACAATGATTTGAAGAAGAAGAAGATGACGGTTGGCTGAACCGAAAGTTAGAATTTTAGAAATAGTCGTTTAGGTGAAACGTCCACCCAAGTCGGCAAAAGAAATAGGGGTCGGACCGCGCGCAGAGACCAACGACGGTACTGACTCGAACGTCAAAAGTGAGGCCGGTACGTCGTCGACGCATCCGAACGGTAATACGAAATGAGTTTAAAAATTGCAGAATTCAAACAGCAAGTGTCCGTGGCAATGAGGCCACCGCCGAGGTGAGGACCGAAGGGACGGCGCGTGTCGGGGACCTAGGACCAAGCACAGACTCCGCAGCCGACGTTCAGAAGCTCTCGCTAGGGTCTTCCGATCCCTCCGATCGGACTAAGTAGGTCATCCAGGACCAACTGCTCGAGATGCTTCCACCGTCTCCCGCTTCGCCGCTAGTGTTCTTGTATGTTCTCCCAGAAACACGCTGTCTTGGCAACGACAATCAAGTTGTTGGCCTCAGTCGGAGTGAGTGGAGCGAGAGGAAGCGTCGTTCAGAATCTTCACTTGTACGGGCGCGCAAGTGAGATTTCTAGGCTAGACGGACGATGGATGAGTGGACCGACACGTGCAAGTGTCGGCACAGTGGGTGATCTCACATTCAGGAGCGATACACAGATTGGCACGAATACGATGAAGACCGTGTTGAGTCAGTAGCCTAATCGATAAAATGGACGCATGCACTCCATTCGAACGGCCTTCTCGTAGTGATAGCACTGCAATACCCGAGGACTTCGTAATTCCTAGGAGATTACCGTCTAGTTCTACCTTCGTCCGCCTGCACTATTGACTATGCATAGTGACTTCGTCATCAACACCCTTGTTCCTGATGTTGCAGTGCAGCAATGGTGCTGCTGGATCGCTTGCATATTGTTATTTTCGACACTCCCCAGTACATCCGCCCACGCACGCAGTGAAACCAGAAGTGTGCGTTCATCGCCATGGAGTGTGAATACCGCAGTATCAGCGTGCTTGGTCGAGTTGTGATGAAAGCGAATGTCTGTTTGTGTGCATGTGTGGCTGTGCGCTCTTTCGCCACTCTCGTGAGTTGCAGGAGAAGAGAGTAGATGTCTGTCCGCAGCTCGATTATCGGGGCGGGGTCTTTTAGAGGCGTCGAAGATCCCGCCCTCTGGCCGAGCGTGTCATTCAGTTGACCCAAGAGGATGATGAGAGCGATCAGAGAAAGAGCCGTCACTTACTCCCTTCTCTTTTCGCATTTTCCAACTAGCAGAACTTTCGTGTCTTAGACGCGGTCGCGTTGTCGTGGTTTTCTCGTCTTACTAGGCGCCGCTTAAAATACTTTTGGCTCGATTGGAGTTGACTTTCCATAGATCATCCCACCGTGCGTGGGCACTTCATGAGCGAACGCTTACACTTATTCTTGTCGCGCTGTGTCCCTGGATCACCTCAATTTGCGTGTTGTTTCACGAGAAGAATTTCACCTCTTTCAGAATTCACGCACCATCGTCCACAGTCGCACATGGACAACGATCGTCGTGGCGTTGATGATGCGACCGCCGCTGCATTTCAACGGAACAGGAGGATCCGCACTCCTCCCGTATCTTTCCCTTTATACATAACATCCCAAGAAAACCCGTAATTTTTTCAGCGCCCAATGGAGGAGAACGACCTAGATGAAAAGCGTGAGACCGTGTCGCAGTTCATTCGTCTCATCCTGACAAGGGGCCCCTCGATCCAGATGGACGGTGCGGAAAACACGTCACGGCGCGGAAAGTGTTTCATTTGGTGAAGCCACTTCGAAAGCGCTTCACACCCGGATTGCGCTCAGGCGGTTCGCGGACAACCACAGTAGACTGAATAGTACTCTTCGTCTAGAAGTGCGATTGTGCTCCAATTTTCAGAGTCGATGCAGAAAAGTGTGCTCTATCAAATGATACCGAACACGCCAGGTGTAATTGTCGTTTTCATAAGGAAAATTCATATGGATTGATCGTCACACGACGTTTTTTCACCAAAAATGCTTCAACTCTTCCGGATTTTGACTAAAAGTCTTGATTTTGGTGTCAAACGATAGCTTTCGATTGTGCTCACAAAGTTAAGCCGGGAATTTTGACGAATCGCATTGGCCACAAAGATACATGCCAATTAGTGCCCATTTTCTGCCTTCGCGGCAAACGCTTCAACTCTCTTAGATGGCAACCAAATTTGACTTTCTTGGTATCAAATGATAGCTAACGATCGGGTCCACAAAGTTAAGCCGGGGATTTGCACGATTTTGCCTAGGGGCGGAGAATCACCACCCAGAAGTTCGCTGTTTTAGTGACGTGTCGAGACCAGAAAGCACGAAAACTGGCTTCATCCGCTTGACTTGAGACGCGCATTACCATTGGCGGTCCCAATTAGGACCATTGAGTCAGATACACAACCGTTTCCACGCCGAAATTCGTGCAAAAACGTGCTAAACGTCGACCCATTCGTTGAGTCGCAAACCGTGATCGAGTGTGAAGTGCTTTCTCGCCGGCTTCACCAAATGAAAGTTTCAGTATCGTCGTACATAGAAGCCTATAATTCTGTCTCCAAATTGGTTTTTCAGCACTTCAAGTTCAAAGAACTAGCATAATATAGATCCTATACGGGCAGGGCGCCCGATCCTATGACCTGTTGCGCGAGGAGGTGGAGCGCTTCCTGACAGACACGGTATTTTGGAGAATTAAAACGCTTTCCGCGAGAGACTCAAGCAAACGCTCCATCTTGTGGCACTAGCAGACAGAAGTCTGAATCAAGTTTGTCTGCTAGTGCCAAGACGCTTTGAGTTTCTCGCGGAAAGCGTTTTAAATGTAAAGTTAAAAATCCGAGGCGTCCACGACGGTACAAGGGATTGCATCGGGTACGCTGCTCGAGACGCTGAACACAGTCTGGAACAACTACACCTGGGCTATGCCGATACTTAAGGGGTAGCTTCAGATCCTGGGCTCGGTGAATACTGCAGGTTTCGGTTCCAAACTTCGATCTTCCCATCCTAGAAATGTTCAGCTCGTCGAGTTGTGTAGGAATATCGAAGTTTGGAATCGAGAACTGCAGTATCCACCGAGCCCGGGATGTGAAAAAGCATCGGCGCTTTGCAGTGTATTTACGCATGTGAGCCGCCACTATATCCGACCGTGGAACGAAGACAACCCGATGGTGGGCATTTGAGTTTTAGTTGCCCACCTCCTCATTCTCTGGTATTGCTCTTTCCAGAACCCGCTACTGTCGCCCTACGATCTTGGTCTGAAGCTATTCTACATCCACGTTCTCCAGCAGCCTGACATCTCGGCGGCGCTTCACTCCCGCCTTCTTGAGCCGTTCGCTCAGTCGTGCAACTCGATCAATATCGACTGGGACGCTGTGAAAAAGACACTCGAGATGCTGGCCAAACTCGGTACCATCAACACAACCAACGTCTACGAGGAAATGTTCGAGCACCCCTTTCTTGTGGCGATCGCAAACTACTATCGCGCCAACGCGAACGAGTGCCTCGAGACGCGGACGGTGGCTGACTACATTCAGAAGGTGGAGGAGGCGCTGCAAATGGAGCAGAATGCGATCCTTTGCCTGGGAAAGGTCGTTCTCGGTATTTCACAAGGCAACAAAGCGTCCTGAGGATTTCAGGAAGCGGAAAGTCGTGTGGTCAAGGTGATGACAACGGAGCTGATCTCGAAGCACATGCGCGCCGTCATCGAGATGGAGAACTTGGATATTGTCTGGATGCTGCAGAACAAGCGTACCGCTGACTTGTCGCACCTATATAGGTGAAGATTTAATGTCAGACCTTTTTAAGCATCAATCTCCCCTCAGTCTCCTGAGGCGCGTCCCGGAAGGACTGACAGTGCTGGTGGACGATATCGGAAATTACCTCTATGCACTTGGACGGAAGATCGTCGATGAGCTGGCTAATAACGCCGACCCGAACCCGGTCAACTTCGTGGAGCGGCTCATCGAGCTCAAGGACCGGTACGAGCACTTCCTGGACCGCGCCTTTGAGGACGACCGCGCCGTCAATTTGTGTATCCAGTCCGGGTTCGAGCGCTTTCTGAGTTCAACGCAGTGCGCACCCGAGTTTCTGTCGCTCTTCATCGACTACCACCTCAAGAAGGGCACCAAGACGGTGAGCGAGGAGATGAACGCGAGCCTATGAGCACGAAGTACAGACCAGCGAGAACGAGCAAGAGCAATTCATGGAGAAGGCTATGACGCTGTTCCGCCTCCTTGCCGAGAAGGACGTCTTCGAACACTACTACAGGCTGCATCTTTCGCGGCGCCTGCTCCTTGGGAAGAGCTCGTCGGACGAGACCGAGAAGGCGATCGTGCAGCGTCTGAAGACCGAGTGTGGCTACTTGTTCACGCAAAAGTTGGAAGGCATGTTCCGCGACATGGAGACCGCGAACACAATGGCGGCCAACTACCGCGACTGGTCGGCTCCGCCAACGGTGAGAGGAGAACTTTGTTTTGAGAGAGGGAAATGCCACCGCCGCCACGATTGCAGTCGTCGTCGCGCCCGTTAATCGAGCTGAACGTTCGTGTGCTGACGATCGTCTACTGGCCGTTCACCTCGACGACCGCGTGCAAACTCCCGAGGGTGGCTGCGGAGGCGTTCGCGCAGTTCGAGCAGTTCTACGCGAGCAAGCACAGCAGCCGCAAGGTGGCTGTGCACGCAGCGAGTGGCTCCGCCGACCTCCAGGCGACATTCTACCGCCAGATCTCGACACAGCACAACGAGAAGCAAGAATTGAACGCGGCGACGGCGGCGGCAGCGGCCGGATCGCCGTCGTCGTCGGTTTCGCAGGACACGTTGAGTACCGAAGGAGGGGGAGCGATCTGCTATCGTGAAGAGACCAAAACCCTGCAGGTGGGAGAGGTTTTTGGAGGAGAGCAAGGATGGCTCAGAATTAGGGATACAGTGTTGTGTTGCAGGTGAACACCCACCAGATGTGCATCCTAATGCTATTCAACGACGCATCGACGCTGACATACGCCCAGATCGAGCGACTCACTGGGATCCCAGCCAAGGAGCTGCGCCGCAATCTGCAGTCGCTCGCCATGGGCAAGCCGACGCAGCGCGTGCTCGTCCGTCGCGGCACCGGTCGCGACATCGAGCCCAACGACGAATTCTCCGTCAATGACAATCTGGAATCGAAGCTTCAGCGCATCAAGATCCAGATGGTCAGCGCCAAGAGCGAAACGGAGCCGGAGCGTCGTGAAACGCGAACGAAGGTGAGCGAGCACAGCGGAGCGTAATGGTGATGATGGGAAAACAACAGGTGGATGACGACCGTCAGCATTTGATCGATGCGACGATCGTGCGCATCATGAAGGATCGCAAGGAGCTATCGCACAACGAACTAATCGCCGAGGTTCGTCTTCATTCGTCGAAACGTTCTAAATGGAAACGGAACTAGGTATCGCGCCAGCTCTCGGAGCGCTTCCTCGCGCAACCGTCCGTCATCAAGGCACGAATCGAGGCGCTAATCGAGCGCGAGTATCTGGTGCGTGACGCGAACGATCAGCGCCGCTACAAGTATTGCGCCTAGCCCTGTCCTTTCTGCATTGCGGCAGTCTTAAGTCGGCCATTCTCTCGTATCGCATCATCTTCAGCACTAGGAGTGCTCGTTCCGCTTTTCTACTGTGTATTTCTTCCCCATCCGTACCATTCCATCTGATACGACATTATTTGCCTTCGCACCCCCACAGCCGTGCTTCACCAACACTGTCGCAATTCCAGCACATCTAAACTCGGTGTCAATCTCTCAATCAGTAAACAGAAAGAAAGCGACGGCACACCTTCTCCATGCGACAGTGAATTCTGGAATTCCTTTGTAGACCAGATTAGGCTCGATGTCAAGCGAAAGGCGTGTCCGTGTGTGTGCGGGCAGATTCCTGAATGTGAGGAAGACTCGACTTTTATTTGTTCTTGTCGTTCCAGTAAAGCATGCGATTCGTGTCTTCTGCTGGCGATGGGCTCAGGTTTGTACATTACGTGATTCACGGGAAATCGTCATGCAATCAACTTGTATGGAGAGAATGGAACCACTGCACAAGCCACCCCGCCTTCGTGATATGCCAGCGCCGTGCCAAGACTCCACTCGTTCTTCTTCGTGTTGTAGATCCCCCGCATCTATATAACAACAATTATTGAATTTTAGTCGGATAATTGAAAAAGAAGATTCGCGCCCATACCTGTACTTTGACTCGATCTCGTTTTCCCGCATGCCTTTGATTTCAATCAGGAGCAGATTCTGCAGGTTATTCACCGCCTAGCCCGCAGAATACATGATGGGCAGATGGTCGAACACAGCAACATCGCTATCAGGCGGCACACACGAGAGCCCGAACGAATTTCGGCCAGCGTATGATGTTCAAACTGCTTGGTTCAGTGCAAAACGCAGATGACGACTGGTTCCAGAGAATGATGATAAGGCTGCCAGAAGTTCGCCTTGTCAGTAGGGCTGTTCGTAATTTTCTGAAGCGGTGTTATTATGAACTCTCAAATGTCACCGTTTTGCCGCACCCGAATTGATCCAGGCGCCCGGCTCTGAGAGAGTACTTTTGAATAATATTGAGTAGGTGTGTGGAAGATGTTTTGTCGTCGAGGTTCAGTGGTGTTTGGATAGGCACGAGGGGTCGTGCCCGGGCAACCCACGACTGTTGCGGTGTCAAGCGTGTTGATGGCGTTGCTAAAGTTGTCCATTACAAGTTTTCCGTTTCGCTCCCCACCGACATTTTTGAAGAATGTTTCGTTAAGAAAATTCTCACTTCTCGATTTTGCACTTATTCTGAAATTTTTCATGCACCCACCATGACTTCGCCAAGGAAAGCAATCGTTAGCCAGTCGTCCTCCTATTTAGGAAGATGCCGTCGACGTTCAAAACGAACGGCACAAAGCATATTGTCCCGGCGAGTGGAGGAGGCCGATATGCGTTAAGAAGACGACCATGGATAAAGATTCCAGTATGCCACTCACTGGCAAGAAGGGCAACAACTTTAGGAGAACGAGGACGCGCCCTGCACGTCGTCACTGGCCGCCATTGTGCCAGTCAATGAAGCCGGATCGTCCATCTTGAAGCACTTGAAACTAGACCTATCGAACGAGGCACGCAAAAGGTGCGAGACTGCCGATCCGTGACGTGTGAGAAAGAAACGCTTTGTAGCTGTTCTGGCAGCTCGGCTGTTCCGTCGTCCGAGCATCCCGACATTAACGAACCGCCGACCGATGGCGTCCTCGAGGGGACCAGTTTCACGGATCTGCCGCCCGAACTCATGTTCAAGGTTGTCCCTCTATAAACTAAGCCTCATTCAACAGTGATGACTGTCAGATCTTCCGCTATCTTTACGAGGACGATCTCGCGCAGTGCATCCTGGTGTCGCGCAAGTTCTGGACCGTCGCGAATCACCGAGCCTTATGGGAGCCACTCTATCAGGAAGTCTTCGAGTACTCGCGTCCCCTTCTGCACGTCGCCCACGCCCAGTTCGAGTTCCGTGAACCACACGACTGGCCGCAGCCTCGACTCGACGAGTCCATCGTCATCAATCCCTGGAAGGAAAGTTTCAAACAGCTGGTCAGTGCTCGATCATTACCGACAATTTCATCAATACATTAGAGAAACGCGTAAGCTTTTCAGAAACATGGCATCCACGTTCGGCCAGGATACGCTTCCCTGTATTCCGGTTTCGGTGCCGGCGGACGACGCCTCACGTGGTGCGATCGACTGGAGCAGGTAGTGCCAGAGTGATTCAGTAGTATCACGCCAATTTGCAGGCCCTCCAACTGGTTAAGAAGCGTGGAAAGAACGCCGAGAAACTAATCTTCCTTCACGCCGGCCTCTACGTTCCCAAAACCACGGTGACGATCAACTCGGACATTCAAATCATCGGAGCTAGTGGGACTACTGATCGCATCAAACAAATAATTGAACCCATATCAGGTCCCGGTCCTGACATTGCGTCACAGGTGATCATCGAGAGGCGACCTACTACGACCGTAAAGTTGGCGAAAGGCAGTCAAGGCGCCTATTTGGGATGGATGACTGTTCGGTGCGTGGTGGCGTTTTGGCGCTGTTTTTGGAGCACATATCGTTAAGATTTGCGCCCGACTCTGGAGCCGTGGCAGCAGCGATCGTCGCCAGAAACCCATACGCACACATATATCACTACGCTCTTAAGGTTTGATACATTCTCACACGGAATTCGCTCGATGCCCCATGGAGAGACGTGCACTCTGCAGATTATGTCCATTTTTCATCCCGTATTTTAAATATAGGCTTAATAATATTGCAAAGCTTTGCACAGACCATAGGACAAGTTTGACAGTCGAAGTGTTGTTTTGATTTCGTTCACTTCATCGTTCGCAGAGTACATGTTTCTCCATTTCCACAGTGGGGACATTGAATGGAACTCGATTCTCAAGTGAGCAAGAGATCGTGTGAATGCAGATCTGTGACAACTCGACCGCTCTGGTTGAACACTGCATCATTCACTCGTCGGCAACTTTCGGAGCAACGGTTTGTGTGATTGGGAGTGCTGCGAATCCCAAGGTTTGATCGTGTTGATTGATTGTCAACGAAATGTGTACATGCATATGTAGATGCGACACTGCATCGTGTGTGACTGTGGAAATGCGGGCATCCATGTGACGAACGCGGCGCAGGGCCAATTCGAGGACTGCGAGATTGCGCGCAACAGACTGGCCGGTATCTTGCACATCTTTCAATCGAAACTCATTGACAAAACCATCAGGCATCGAGGTGGATAACCACGCGAATCCCTTCTTCCGACGGTGCCACATCCATGACGGCTGCAGTGTTGGCATCTTCACGTCCGACCACGGCATGGGCTACTTTGAGAGCTGCAATATCCACAACAACGAATACTCTGGAATCGAGGTAGAAAGTGCCGCAAATCCAACGGTGGCGCGCTGTGAGGTGCATCACGGGCAGGTAAGCGGTATTCATGTTCACACAGAGGTAAACTACAGAGAATCGAGCGAGACGAAGAATGATTCAGGGACGAGGGCAGTTCATGGAGAACCGAATTCATTCGAATGCGTTTACTGGCATTGCTATCAAGTCGCACTCGAACCCGAAGATCACGCGCAACGAGATCTGGGACAATCAACAGGGTGGCTTTCACATCTACAACAACGGACAGGGCGTGCTGGAGGATAACGCGATCTTCGACAACGCCATGCCCGGAGTCGGGATCGAGACTGGTAGCAATCCAACGCTGAGGCGCAACAGGATTTATGACGGACGCCATTTGGGCGTTTACATCTTCGACAAAGGGCGCGGCGTCCTTGAGGACAACGATATCTACCGCAATGCGCAGGCCGGCGTGCTTATCGAGTCCGAGTCAAACCCGGCGCTCAGAAGGAATCGTGTCTACGAAGGTAGCGAAGTGCAAGATGCTTCGGTATAAGTATCACCCAAACTTCAGGTCGCACCGACGGCATCGAGATCAGAAGGGGCGCGATGGCGACGCTCGAGTCGAACGCCATCTTCCACAACCGTTTCGGAGGCCTCTGCCTGGCGAGCGGCGCAAAACCGAAACTGCGCGGCAACAAGGTCTACGACAACGACTTGGCGCTGCAGTAGATGCGACACGCAAACTGACAGTCTCTCTGCACTGTGTCTCGATGTGATATCTGAACATATCTGGATAGGGAGAGAGGAAGAGATGTGACAGCGCACTTTGACATCCAGGTAAAGATGAAGGAGACCCGTGACGGTGTATGAGGAACGATGTGCAAGAAGACGGGTGCAACCTACGTACATTTTGGCAGGCTCGCTACATGATTTTCACCAAAAACAAGCCAGATATTCGGAATCAGCGGATCCGATTACCTCTTCCACTCGACTTTAGCTCCTGACTCAGACTTTCGTCCGCTAATGAGACAACTCTTTGAGCCTCTCGCGGAAAGCGTTTTATTCATCGATGATGATGATGATAGTCTTCTCAATCACCCCTGTTCCTTGACGTAGATCTCCTCTCCCTCAAGAACATGCTCCTTCGGTGCGGGTGCCTCTCTGGGCGCTCGTGCGCCCTTCTTCCTCATCGTTGGTTTCGTCTTTTCGAAGGGGTGTTTGGCCTCCTCGTCCTCCGGGTGGATCTTGTCCAGGTTCGCGCGGTAGACGAGCCACTCCTCCTGCGAGACGCCCGCCACGTCCTGTGCAAAGACGCGGTCGTTCGTGTCGAAGACCACGTTCAGGGGCGGGTTGTGTCGCGTCAAATGCGGCTTCTTCGGGTCCGGTCGCCGCAGCTTGCCCGCGTCCTCGAGGAACAGATGTCGAGCACGGATCTCCTCCAGCGAGAGGAGTGCCCAGCGTTTTGACTCGGCGAGCGCTGCCGCCTCGTGCCACATCTTACGTCATCACTCGTTGTTCGTTTATCACGAGCAACGGTAACCTGGTAGAAGACGTACTCGTAGTTGAGCTCGACTTTCTCCGCGTTCAGGAGCAGGAATTCAGGGCAGTTATGGACGACGACCGAGAGTTCCTTGCGCGAGAAGAACGAGTTCGCGAACTCTACGACCTCGGCGACCTTCTGCTCGTCCGCTGTAATCGTAGGCATCATATCTCGACTGAATCGTTTTGACGGTCGCAGTAAAGTTGCGTAAAACGATGGGCGTTCTTTGGTGGAAATAGTACGGCGAAACGAAGCGGCTACAACTGGCAAAACACCCAACTGGGATGTCAATCATTTGACACCTTCGTGTAGGCATAAATCATTCTACCAACCTGCCAACAACTCTGGAACCCGATCCAACAGTCGGCGCATCTCCTTTTCTTCGAGTTTGAGATCTGCGACTCGAAGCAGGATCTGTTCCACTTTTTCAGCTGTGGTCGCCCAGTTGATCGAGGCCAGCCAGCCGAGCACCTTCGATATGATGTGCGGCGTCGTCATGAAACGTGCAATTACATCATCCGGTCTGCAGGCTATGGTCAGCTGAATCGACTCGAAAATGGGTTTCCATCGGGGCCAGTCGAGTGTCACCGCTCTTCGCGAAGCCGCGTCCTCTGCCAATAGTTCGAACAGCGTTGTCGGCGTCACGCCTTCGAATTTCGCCCTGCCATGTTCGAGAAATGGCGAGAATACCCTGCCGGATGAGCTCGTCGATGGGTGCCGTCACCCGATCCCAGTCCTCCTCTGTTTGCGCTATCACGACGGATCCGTTTGCCAGGAGAATCTGCTGCTTTTCGTTGTATTTCGTTCGAATCGATCACCACCTGCTTGATCGTATCCTTGGAGACTGTCTGGTTCGAGACGGTCGGCAGATTTTCATCGCCTCGCAGTCGCCGCAGTCTGTGGATGATGGCGTTGCGTTGAGTCCCGGACACTTCTTCGT
The DNA here is from genome assembly GCA_014805405.1 of Bunonema sp. RGD898. NCBI lineage: Eukaryota > Metazoa > Nematoda > Chromadorea > Rhabditida > Bunonematidae > Bunonema > Bunonema sp. RGD898. Next base: position 14,643 of record JACMII010000520.1, read on the forward strand.
CCGTCGACGCGGCCAATGATTTCTTGGCCAAACCTCGACGAATCTCCAGTCTCCGCAACAGGTTTGCGGCTGAGCGCCGTGCCACGAGACCGAGCATTTCCCTTATT
>JACMII010000521.1:0-14746 GCA_014805405.1 Bunonema sp. RGD898
TGGTTGTCGGTTGTCTCCACGCACATCTGCGGTGCAATCAATCAACAATGAAATGCGCCCGGAAAGTGCCTGTTCCGTGAAGCAGCACGACACGCTCGTGATGACGAGATTTCGCGTGCTGGCGATGCTGCTCACCGAGTAGGTGGTTGAGACGGGGTCATAACTGAATTGAGTGCCCCCTGAGCACGCGGGGCAACTGCCTAAAAGGAGCGTCGCATTCCTTGAATGCGTAGGGAATCGCACCCGAGTAGGGCGGCCTCGAGCCGTAGGTGGAGTTGTCGATGATGATGCCGTCTGTGCCTAGGAAGACGGACGGCTTGTCGGGAATCCACTGACAGGTCTCCGGCTCGCATGGCGAGCACGTTGGTTGGGCCGCCGTACAGGTCATCGAGCACTGGGATCGGACCCGTGCGGCTAGGCAGATGAAGAGCAGTAGGTGGAAAAACATGGCCGTGGTCCGAGATCGATCGCGCATCCCGGGGCGGTGATCGCCCGAGTGTCACACACGCGCACTGACAGAGCAGTGCAAGCGTGTGCTACTTACCGCTATGACTGTTTCCTCTTTGCCCTTTCAATTGATATCATCGTCGTACCACCGACCCATGCAATTGGCCTGGATTCGGGCGGCGGCGGTGTGCGCTTGCGCAGTGCAACTAACTTTCAGTCAAAACACGCGTCTGATAAACGCGCACCGCTCACTCATCACGATGCTGAGCGCGGTGGACGCAGAAGCGAATCCGGTTCGCACGCCGTGAAAGAGATATCAGATGGGAGATTGTGCCTGGACGCCGCCATCCACCGAATGATTGTTGCCGTGAGCGCAGTTTGCTCCGTTGAAGAAAACCGTATGGCGTCTCGTAGCATGTCCAGCAACTCAACCCTCAGCTTGGTCGTCAGTCGCGTCACATCTTATCACTTTGTGCTCAAGCGCCCAGGCTCAACGTTTCTGCTGGTGCACCGAACCAGATTCACTCAGTTTGGCACACACTACATCGCGCAGCCTGGGCGACCGCAAACAGACTGGGAGACGGGGGAAGTCTTCGCGAAACGGGCGAACTGTAGAAGGAGGTGGGGGGATTTTATTACAAGTGAAGAAAATTCAGGCGTACACCGCCGCATTCGCCGCCTACGGCCCTGGACATCCATTTTTCGAGGATCTCGATCGACAAGTGAAGGCCTTTTCGGCTGCCGCGCTGCGAACATGAAAACACCAGACATTTTCCCGTCTGAGAGAGATGAATTTTCGGCGCCATATGATGGTGAAAATGCATGGACGAGCATTGTGTGACAATTACAATTTTCGCCCGACGTCGCGTCTTCCAACTACCGCCTGTTTTGGGCGCTCAAGAACTTTCAGCGCAACAACGCTTCCTCGATTTGAACGAACTCAAGTCGGCGATCGGTCGCTTCTTCAACACGCAGCTGCCTGAATCTTGAAAGAGGGGAAATCCGGAGTCTTTCCGAATGATGGGCATAGTGACAAGCCGATAATTTCGAACGAAAGTTCGATTTCAAGTTGTGTGATCACAAGATGCTGCGAACTCAAGCTGACTGCTGCACACTCTCGGTCCTACTGAATATCGATTTGCGAAATATCTGTAGAACTGTTTGCAACCATTTCATGTGGGCGATTTGCCTTTTCAAACAGACCACAACAATACGCATTTATTGACTGTCGTCATGTACTGACTGGTGCAGTCTTTCTGAATTAGCACATGCCGCACGACAGGGCACACTGCGCCTTCTGCGCGGTCGTGTAGAAGGACGACGTGCAGAAGCCGCTCCTCGCCCAGTTCGCACAGCTGCGTTGCTCAAATTGTTCTCTAGAAAAGTTGCCACAGTTTACTTCGTTCCGCTGTCTTGACAGGTCGGTGGCTTGTTCATTCGGCTTGCGCATCGCTCGCAGAACGTGTGTCCACACGGCTTCAACGCCGTATTGATGCGGCGGGCGTGGCAAATCTGGCATGGAAGCAGCGACGGAGGCGACTGCGGCCGCTGCTCTTCCCCAATCGGTTTCTGCGCCGCTTCAGCGGAAGTCGATGGTGGTGCGTCGTCGTCATCTTCAGTCTCGAACGTTGTGATTTGCGACTCTTGGAGACAAACGAGCGCGAGAAAGGCCTCGTACGAGCGGCGTAACTCAGCGACCTGCCGATCCTCACTGAGCGAGGAGTCCATTCGTTCGTTCTAATGAAGAAGATCTGATGTGACAGTGCCCCCAATGCTGTTGACATGTGAATTGTGACACTGCTACCTGAAAAAACAATGTAGCAACCCTGGTCCTCTGATCAAACAGACACATCAAATTCACTCAGCCGTCATTCATGCATTCTTCTCTGCGCTGCTGTCGGTGCTGTGCACAATCTTCAACAATCCTCAAGAGCCACAATGTTGTTGTGAGTGGTAGTGAAGTGAAAAGAACGACGCTCGAGTGCAAAGCTCCGTGCATACAACATTCTCCTTCCCCTACCGTCCTTCTTCGCTCACCCATCCGCCCGCTCGCTCGCCGTCGAGTTCCTCCCGCGCGTTCTAGCGGGATGTGGAGAGATGGAATCGGCATGACGAAGCTGCCGAAGGCTAGTTTCACAAAGGGAGCGGCTACCATTTCATCGAAATTGCTGAAAATCTGGGCCCTAGGTCGCTAGTCATTTCTGGAGATCCTTGAGTTGCTTCAATAGCTCGATTCGCTCACGCAGAGCTCGGTTTCCCCGTTCCGTCTCCTCTGCCAGTGCATGTTCCGCGTCCGCCTTCTCAAATTTCGTTCCGAAATCGCACTGCGATGACGAGGGACCCGGCGACTAAATATCGTTTTTGCATAAACATGTGCAGCCACCTTGTCGAGCGTGTCGCACTTCGCTCGGGTCGTATGATCTCGCTGACTGCGCTTGTTCGGCGGCTCCGAAATCGTCGGCCCCTGTACAGAAATGCTTTTGAAACACTTGTAAAAGTGGTGCACCTGGGAGTGGCTGCTCAAGACGTCATCCTCGTCATCCGATAGAGCGATCACGTCATCATCGCGCTCGATGGAAGGGGCCTGAAAATGAGAATTCCTGCTGTAAAATCGTAGCAATTCTCGCATACACATCGCGTGTCAGTCGAAGGAGTTCGGCGCTCGGACGGAGTAGCCTATTTGTCAAAACTCAATTTAAATCTTCAACAAATACCTTAGCACACTTCGCAGCAGATTTCCGCGTCGAACCTGTTCGTCCGGACGTGCCTTCCATCGAGGGCTGCTTCGCGATCGCGGCGAGAATGATTTCAGTGCGGGGGTCCTCGAGATGTGGAACTGGTGACCCGCCTGCCGTTGCTTGGTGAACACTAGATATGCGTCTTATGCATCTGTGCAATACAGCTAAAATTACCTGTTGCGGTTCGCTGCTCTTTTTCTTGCCATCTTCCTCAAGTTCCTGATGTGGTTGACCCAAAACGTCTCCGGAACGTCGACACCGTGCTCCTTGTGCACTTTTTGTCGGATATCCTTGAGAAGAGCATTTTTCTGCCGTCCTCCGTCGAGCGCCCAGCTTCGTAGAACGTGCTGCGCCTCCTCGGCGAAGTACAACTTGGTGTACATGAGAGAGGCAGCGAAAGGGACTCGATGCCGTCGCGGCTTCTTCTCCTTGCTTTCGCTTCCACCGGGCGCACGCTTCGACATTCTTGCTGAAAGACAATGATAAAGCGCTTTCCGCGAGAGACTCAAAGTCTTGGCACTGGCGGAAAAGTCTGAGCCAGGAGCTGAAAGTCGGATGGAAGGGGTAATCGGATTCGCTGATTCCAAATGTCCTAGACCCACTGACGGCGGCAGAGCAACAGACAGACGCGATCAACCAACGGGGGAGGACGCTTCCCGGAGCAAGCAATCAAGAAGGGAATCGAGAACGGCAACTACCGACCTTCATCAATTTACTTTTTAGGCCAATACAAAGGGACGAGATGGGTGCGCGAGCGTGAGTGGGAACAACGATAGGGATAGGCTTGTCCTTGAGAGTAAAAACAAACACACGGCGCCTAAACCACAGGCGCAGACGGCGGACTACAGTGCTGTTGTGTGTGTGTGCGTATCTTTTCCTCCTTCCTTCCTGGTCACCGCGGCGACGGGTGAGCTGTATAATGGACATTTGAATGTCGAAATCAGGGTTTAGCCAAGGACAGAGCAGTTAAAGGTCAAGTTGAGGAGTAGCACGATCAACTCGCAGTTGAGAATGGCCGAGGGTACCGTTGTGGTTGTAGTTGGAGTCGTGGTCGTGGTTGTGGTCGGAGTCGTGGTTGAAGTTGTTGTCCTGTAAGTAGTCGTTTCGGTGGATTTTTCCGTATTCGATAGCACTCTACGTTGTGCTCGTCGTGCTGGTTGTCGTCGGCGTGGTAGTAGTAGTCGTCGTTGTCGGAGTTGTTGTCCTGTAAAGAGTTGTTTCGATAGATCTTTCTCCATTCCGATGGTCCCCTACGTTGTGCTTGTCGTGCTGGTTGTCGTCGGCGTGGTGGTCGTCGTCGGAGTTGTTGTCCTACAAATAGTTATTTAGATATTCTCCCGCATCCGGTGGCACTCTACGTCGTGCTCGTCGTGCTGGTCGTCGTCGGCGTGGTAGTAGTAGTCGTCGTTGTCGGAGTTGTTGTCCTGTGAAGAGTTATTTCGATAGATCTTTCCACATTCGATGGCCCCCTACGTCGTGCTCGTCGTGCTGGTCGTCGTCGGCGTGGTGGTTGACGTCGTTGTAGGCGTTCCAGTAGTAGTAGTTGTAGTTGTTGTTGTTGTGCTCGTCAGGGTGCAATTCTCGAGCAACTCTGCAGCCACGCAAGGCGCCACGTCGCAGGGCAGCTGTCCGGTGATGAGACATCCGACCAGATCGAAGCCCGGGTAGCCGGGCACGCAGACCAGCGGCACCGTCACGTTCAGGGCAATGCACGTCCAGTACCTGTCGCACAACAACGATGATGATGATGATCCAGCATGTGGAGGCCGACTCTTCGTAGAAGCAGTTGAGCGGCTGCCGCAGTCCCAGCTCGATGCAGTCGAGGATGTTGGCGAGAAGCGAGCAGTCGAGCGGCGGAATCAGCCCCAGGTTCACGCAGATAAAGTAGTTCTCCAGGGCCTGATGCACTGTCGTGTTGTGGCCTGCTTGGCGCGCGCACAGACCGTGCAGTCGATCGTTGGATTCGTCGACACGGGTCCGGTGTCGGGCTGATTGAAGCAGTAGTTCACAGAGGAGCGACATCCGTCGCAGGTGATCGACTTGATGCTGGGATAGGCGCCCGTAGTGAGCGGCACTCGCTGCCCGCCGACGATCTGGCCCGCGACCAGGTACGAACGTGACGGATTGTTGATCGACGCCTGAATGTGACCGCGCGTTCTATCAATCGAAACTTCGAGTCGCCGCCAACCAGTCCGGCCGTGGATCGTGTATAGAAACCGCCCGCAACGAGAACGCCGAACACTTCGCATTGACCTGAAACCGAGCCAGTCAGTCGATCGATCGATACTCTTAGGTGGTACCTTGAACGCACTGCGGAAAAAGCAGCACTTGCAACTTGGCGGTCGTGTTGCCCTGCGTTCCTTTCAGCACTTGGTTGTCGGTTGTCTCCACGCACATCTGCGGTGCAATCAATCAACAATGAAATGCGCCCGGAAAGTGCCTGTTCCGTGAAGCAGCACGACACGCTCGTGATGACGAGATTTCGCGTGCTGGCGATGCTGCTCACCGAGTAGGTGGTTGAGACGGGGTCATAACTGAATTGAGTGCCCCCTGAGCACGCGGGGCAACTGCCTAAAAGGAGCGTCGCATTCCTTGAATGCGTAGGGAATCGCACCCGAGTAGGGCGGCCTCGAGCCGTAGGTGGAGTTGTCGATGATGATGCCGTCTGTGCCTAGGAAGACGGACGGCTTGTCGGGAATCCACTGACAGGTCTCCGGCTGGCATGGCGAGCACGTTGGCTGAGCCGCCGTACAGGTCGCCGAGCACTGGGCTCGGACTCGTGCGGCTAGGCAGAGGAAGAGCAGTAGGGGGAAAAACATGACAGCTATGGTCCGAGATCGATCGCGCATTCCGGAGTAGTAATCAGTCGAGTATCACACAGGCGCACTGAAGGAGCAACGCGCGCGCGCTCGTGCTACTTATCGCTATGACTGTTTCCTCTTTCAATTGATACCGTCGTCGTCGTTGTCCCACCAGCCCACGCGATTGGCCTGGATTCGGGCGGCGGCGTGCGCAGTGCAGCTAACTTTCACCCAAAACACGCGCCTGATAAACGCGCACCACTGCTGTCTGTGTGGAGTTTCGACTGTGCTCGAAAGAATTGCATAGTTTATGAGTTGCATTGCAGTGTTTCGATCGTACGTTGCACTGGCCTGAACAGATGAAGAGATCGTGTGTGTGTGATCTCTTATTGGCTTGCGTCGTCCACATCGACCGTGGTGTCGGTCTCTTCGCTGGAAAGCGAGCCGAGCAGCGACGAGGACTGATCTCGGGATCTCTTCTTGAGCGACGGCCGCTCTGGTCGCGCCGTATTGGGCGGTCGAACGTACGGGGTGCCCGGCGGCGCCTTGTCGCAGTTCTCAAAGGACGCGGCGCACGAGTTGCAGGCGAGTCCCTTGATGATGATGTAGCCGCCCTCCTTGTAGGACAGTGGCACGCCGTTGATATCGAGGAACCGAGTGATCGGGTACTTGACGCCGTTCGCATCCTGCACTCCCCAGTCCGTGGCGTTCTGGGCCTCTTCGGTCAGCAGCAGGGCGACCATCTGACACTGAGCGCCGATGCAGTACGGCGTGGGGAGGACGGCGATCGTGCGCGAGTCCTGCAAGTGCGCTTAGAATCGCTCGACATGGTGGTGCGTTACATCGCCATATCCGCGGAACAACGAGCCGTCGGCAGCGCTGAGGCACAGCTGAGTGTTCGACGAGCACGAGAATCGACCTGGTCATTTATTGTTGTAGCAATGGAAGGGAGAGAGGAGACCAACCGACGACCAGATTGTCGTTGCCATCGACCACCACGTCGGGAAGGTCGTAGAGCGGATTGATCGGCGGATAGGCGTACTCTAAATACGGGCATCTTTGTGGCCACTGAACCTTGGTGTACCCGTTCCGGGGGGACATCGCGGGCAGCTCACTGAAATGCACCGAACGATCGTTGCCACTGATAGGAATCGCGCTCTACTCACAGACACTGGGCGGCTTGGCGCCCTGCGACGCGAGCGAGTAGTCCGCGATCAGGTTGTTCTCGTGGATGTAGAGCGACGCGAGGCCGGGGATGTTTCGGCACCGTCCATACCACGGATTGGGATCGGGTCGGCAGATCGGCACCAGGTTCGGGTCCTCCTTCTCGTCCGACCACCACCTTGGTTTCGATCGTCGACGCCAGTCGCCGGGACTCGCTTACCCGACATGCTCGGCGCTCTCCTTGCAGGCTTTGTGCGCGCGCTGACACTCGTCCTTGCGCCAGCTGTGCGCCGCGCCGAGCCCAACCAGGAAGGAGAGCAGAACGACGCGCTTCATTCCAACGTCTGCGGCAAGCGGATTGCGTGTGTGTGTATGTGAAATGGGAGAGAGAGAGGGAGAGCGCAGTCCCGAGAAGGACGTCTTTAAGCCCGAAGGGTGATGTCGCCGCCCCTCGCTGTACACAAAACACATCGTTCGCTTCCTCTAACCGCCGTCGTTGCCCTCTTCCTCCTCCTCGGTCAAGGCTAATTCACAGCGGGGGAGTGAGAGCACTCCTTCTGGCTTGCTCAATACAACGCTGCACGCGCCAACATTGCAATGGAAGAAGCAAATGATAGGTGAGACGGACGGAGAGAGGCAGGTTGGAAGGTAACGCGATTGATCTGTCTGAATCAAGCTTCGTACATCCAATGTGTGTGCGCGCGACTCAGTGTTATCACTATCCGAAGACGGCGACCTCCTCGTCGTCGTCTCTGCGTCGCTGCTCTCTCCTGTGATGGAAGCGATGTCGCGACGGTTGCCGTTGTCTTTGGTGGCTATTCTCCCCGAATCTGATCGCATGGGCGCCTGCCGCTGCAACCGTGGGAACGACCAACGGCGACTGGTCGCAAAAGGGGATCGGTGACGCGCATGCATTGCACGCCACTCCCGCCACATCCAGATAGACGCCCGACGAGGGTGATCTGAGGTCGCCCCTCTTCCGGGCGTGGTTTCGCTGATGAGCGACCGTGCGACGCTCGCCCGTTGCTAAACACATGTGTGAGTTACTAGCGCGCGCGCTCTAGCGATCCACCGATATTTTGCAGGCCCCACGCCTTCGTGCCCGCCACGCGAGAGTCGCCGACCGAGAGAACGGCCAACATCTGGCAGAGCGCTGAAAACGACGGACGCTGACACGGTGCAATGCGAAATCCATCGTACGTCCAGTGCAGACGGGCACCGGCAGCAGAGCCAACGTCTTGGTCGAGGGGCCGAATCCACGCCACAATTGTCCGCTCCTGTCTTGGATGCACAGCGCGCTGTTCGGTCGACAAGTGATCCTCGCGACGACCAGGTTTTTGACCGTGCTGATCTCGTCGAGTGTGTAGGGCGCAATTCCCGGATAGGCGTACTCTTGCCCATCCCTGCACGAAGGGCAGCTCGCTGAGAGAGAGAGACTATTTTCTAAGGGAAGATCCTCATCATACATGGTGCGGGCGCTCGTCCGCCCTGGAGAGCATTGGAAGTGTCGACGCCAATGTTCGAGGACGCAATGAAGATGGTCGCGAGTCCAGACGACTGCGCCGCACGACAGCGACCGTACCAGGGCGATGCGAAGAACGAGGAGTGTGAGCACGGCGGAGACCCGAGTGCGTGCCAGCATCCATTCTGCTCAGGAACGTGCTCTCTCGTTGCTTCCCTCCCCCAATCCCCTGACCCAACCGTTCCAATGTGCGGCGTTGTCGCCGCCGTCGTCGTCGGTTTCGGCGTCGTTCGGGTGGTAGGCGCGGCGGTAGTTGAGGTCGGTGGTGTGGGAGTTGGCGGATAGAATGGCCAGGTGTGCGGATGGGGGAAGCCACCCTCGCCCGACAACTCAAAGGACTCTCCGGACGACGAGAAGAAGGAGCGGTTGCATCGGAACGGATGCCGCTTCGAGACCGGTCGCTTGGCGATGCACTCGAGCAGCACGCCGCCATGGTCGGCTTGCACAACGACCGTCACGGTCGTCGACAGGTAGGTGACGGCGAGAAGGCGGATCAGAAAAAGGGAATGGCATCGACGCTGCTGCTGCTGCTGCTGCATGATGGCGACCGCGCGCATCGATGTCTAATGATTGTCTTCCTCTCTCCACCTTCCTGTCCACTCAGCCATGAGCGCGCGCGCGAGCGTTCTTCTTTCTTCTTCACCCATCCCTCCCTCATCTTCCTCTGCGTCGTAACATGCACATGACCACCGGGAAGCGAGCGAGCCAGATGTGTATACGCACAACACTGCAAATGACCATTGGAATCAGTTTCCCTTCGCCATCCTTCACTCGAACATCGTCAATGATTTCACGCTATGCCATGTGTTGTGAATCAAGTCTGTCCGACATTAGGATCGCCCGACACCCATGCTGGATGGGCGCGACACCTCGGCTCCAAGCAGAGATCGCAAGACGGAAGTTCGTTGGCGCATCCGTCGCACGTGATCGCCGAGATCGAGATGTAGCTAGGCTAGTTTGAACAGATTTCAAACCACAGTGCGTACTTGGCTTCATCGTAGCCCTTCCTCGTGCCGTCTGCGTTCGTCTGATCCGCCCAGCATTCCGTATCCGTGCTATCTTTCACATTGACGACACAGGGATTCGGTCCGCCCACCGCTCCGCCGCCCACAACCAGCAACATCTCGCAGTTGTCGGGGGCTAAACAACAACGACGCCGACTCGAAGTGCACACGCTGCTAGCTCACATATGCACCACGGAACGGGCAGGATGGTTAGTCCATCGACCTGTCCCCGATACTTCTTCCCGTTCGATGCGTAGGCGCACAGGTCGGACGGGGACGAGCAACTGGGAACGAGAGTCGTGCAAGAGATACACACGCCCAAGAATGTCACTACACCTGATCGCCCCGACAACCAGATTGCTCTGCGCCGTGATGTCCGACACGTCGTGAATCGGGTTGATTGGCGAGTACGCAAACTCAGTTCCTGTTTGAGTGTGAATCTGCTGCCAATACACGGATCAATTCGCACCGGAAATGCATGCTGGGCAGGAGACTGGAATTGAGCCGTTTGGAAATGATCTTCATCGAGTGAACCTACGGATGGAGGGCGCTAGTCCACCTTGCGCCGAGCCGGATCGCTTGTCGACATTGATGTTGGAGTGCGGGAGAAAGAGCGTTGCATATCCGCGGATGCCCTTGCACTTGCCGAACCAGGGGTTCGGCGAGGGCCGACAGATCGGAATGCGCGGCGGTGGAACGAAGACGTCCTCGATCTGCGCATCGATCGATTCTCATTTACGATGACGACGAGGCCGTCGACAAGTTTACCTGATCGCATTCGGGCGAGTTTTCCGAGCACTTGCGCGCGTCGACCCCGTCGAGAATGATAGTGAGTAGGATGAGGAAGAAGGCGGCTATGGCGAGAAGCTGTGGTGCTGACATCACCAACATCTCACTGCTCCGCGTTTCCCCGGCCAGACAGGGAGGAGGAGGAGGAAGAAGAAGAAGAGGAAGAGTGCGCACGTCGCCATGACACGTCTCCTCCTTCTCGCCCGCTTCTTCCTTCCCCCTCTTTCTCTCGACTAATCATTGCTCCACTTTCTTCACGCGCACTTTCTCCACTCACAACAAACCGACACACCGCGAATTGACGGAAGAATGTGCTAATCTCACGAGATGTGTGGCGAATTGAAAATCGTCGAGCGCAGTGCTTCCATCATTCGCTGTTCACAGATCAACACGTCAACAGCAATGATCATGGCAACATGCTGATGGATTCGACGAACAAAGTCTGCACGGCAAACGCTCGAGACGCGAATCCTCAAGGGGTGCGACATCAGCTGAGTCAACCCGAAACTCGTGTGCACATGTGTTGTACCGTGACGAAAAACAAGCGACAGTCACTCGTGTTTGGGTGGTCTTCGTCTGCGGTTTGCACCGCACTCGCCCACTCGTTTCCGGTTTGTTCTCCCAAGACCGGCGGTGGCTGGGATCCTCGATGTCGTGCGTGTCGCCCTCGCACACGGACGAGGCTCGATTGTGTTTAGACAAAGTCGGCAATGTCTTCCGGCGAGGTGATCGCGTCTCTGGCGACGAGCGACGTCATGTCGCCGTCGATCGTCTACTTCCCTCCGCGCAGCGCTCTGCAAACGGTGGACGCTCGCTACTCGGCGGACAACACATCCCACTTTTCCAGCCTTCCTCGCAGCGATCCTCGAGTGTGGTCCAGTCGCCGGCGGCCGAAAGCGTGCGCTCTCCTGTCCTGCCGCCCTTCCAGGTCGAGCGTATCCGACGCGAGTGGCTCCGCAACTTTGACAAGGTTCCATTCGCTAGCGGCTTTCAGGCGTTTGCAAACCGACATGTAGGCGATCGAGTCGGTGCGCACCGACATCCGCGACGAGTGGGCGTCCGACGTGCTGCAGGACTACAGCAGAAGTGGGTGCTTGCGTGATGCTTGCGTCGCGAGAGCAAGACGCATTTAGACGAAACCCTGTCCGAGGGCAGCTACGGTCGCGTCGTTGCGGCGCTCGGCCGCGACCTCACCAGGTGCCTCGCTTCCCGATGACGATCGTACTCTTTTTCCCAATTCCCAGCGGCTTTGGCCAGTCGACTCCGCGCATGTGCGTCGTGAAGACCACTCTGCTGGGCGCACTCTTTGATCGCGAAGCTCAGGTAGCAGTCTCCTCCTATTATCTTGAGCAGCGTGGTGCAGAAGTCGAACGGCGACGAGGAGATTCTCCAGCTGAAGCTGACCTCGCTCGCCCGTCGCTTCATCACCGATCTGTACATCATGAACCGGTAGGGCGCGCGAGTCGATATGCCAACGGGGAGGAGGACGTCTATATAGTTGCCACCACTCCAATCTGATGCACTCGCACGTCGCGCGTCTCGCTGCGGGCGGCGATCTTCACGTCGTGCTTCCTCGTTTCTACGCGCTCGACTCGCTCATCTCGGAGTGGCGTCGCTCTCACCACGACGAGCATCTCCCGCTGGTCATCATCGCTCGCATCGTTCGACAGCTGGCCCTTGCCCTCGACCACCTCCACTCGGCCGGCATCGTCCATCGGTTTCTCATCGATGCACTTGTCGGGGAAGTAGTCGCAAATCACTGTCCCTTTAGTGACATCCAGCCGTCGCACGTCTTCCTGACTCGTGGCGGCACCGTCAAGCTGTCGCACTTTGGATCGGCGCGCGTCCTTGCGTCCGCCGAACTGCAGGCCGCCTGTCGCACGCCCGTCGGTCGTTTCGAGTACATGTGCTACGAAAAGGTACGGTGGCGGTGCTGTTGCTGCCAGTGAAGAGGATTACCCCACTGCTTTCGCGCAGCAACACAACCTCAACGCCCGCACTCTGGAGAGCTGTCTCTCGTACGACGCGGCCGCCGACATCTGGTCGCTCGGAATCCTTGTCCTCGCCATGGTCTCCTACTTTCCCGACGAGCGTTGGCAGCGTCTGGAGAAGTCGTTCGCCGTGACGATGCATCGCGAGGGCATGCCTTTCAAGTGGCAGATCTCCGAGATGATGGTAGGGTGTGGTGTCGCGCGAATCAGAACTGAGCGGGAGTATCTTCGCAGCAACTGCGCGTCCGTCTGGCCAAGTGCGGCGGCAACAAGTGGGACTTGAAGGGATTCCTGTCGGACGAGCTGCTCACCACGGACCCGAAGCGTCGTGCCACCGCGCAGCGCATTCTCGACCACGATCTCATCAAGGTTCGCTCGAATACCATCGCACTCATCGATTACAGGGCGTCTGTTCGCGTACGGTGGCCGAGGACAGCGCCATGTTGGCGAAGAATCTGATCTGCGGACTCGACTGGCCGAACCGTCATCGTCTGGAGCAGAAGCGCCCGAACTACGACACCCTCGAGACGGTACCCGTTTCGTGTCTGTCGTCGGCGCAAGGCAAGAGAGCGGTTTTGTCGTAGAAGGCGATTCCGTCGACGTTCTACTGGGATACGGCCGGCACGTGGCGTCTCTTGGAGGCGGCCAAGTTCGAGGCGATCGTCGACGTGGCGCAGCGTCAGCGCATGTCCGACCACAGGGAGGAGCGCGAACAGCGATCGTAGGATGATGACGAGAGATGAGTTTGACCCTCGCCCCACAACACCATCACAGGACGACGTTCGTGTGGAGCGACGCGACTCAGTTGCTGGGATTCCTCGTCCGCTGGAACACGGCTCTCGACCCGTTCGACTGGCTTCCCATCGATCATGCGATCCGTCAGCTCGCCTGTGACACCATGAACGAGGGCGCCAACCTGGAGCAGGGTGAGATTGGCTTTTAGGATTCGGCCTAGTGAACGAAACGAGCGACCGCATCTCAGAGAAGGATGTCGAGCTGACGCCGACGATGACGCACACCGATCGCATTGCGCGCATTCGTGTCACCCGGTTTGCCGAGTAGATGGTTTCAGGTCGACGACGTCCGCCAGTAATGTTTCATCGAGCTGGACGAATTCAGAGACAGTCTCCGAGGAAGAGAGAGAGAGACCTCCCTGCCAATCCGCCTCCCCCCTGTTGTTTGTATCGTCCAGCGCGCACTCCGACACCATCATCATTTCCCGCCCCATACACCCACCACACACATGCACACCAATTGCGCTTCGGTAGACACGTATCGGAATTGGTCTATCAGGTTGAGAGGAGCCAATCCCTCGATGAAGGCAGCACGCTACGACGGTGATAAAGTTGTCACATCCAGTGTGCCCTGACGGCTTTCGTTTTCTTCGTCCGGCGGTCCGATCGGTTGGTTTACTGCGCTCGGAAGAAGATGGACGGGGGATTGCGGGAGGGGGGCGAAGTGTTCCTGTGGGGGGAACCAGACGATCGATGTGTTCGGTTGTGGACAGATGTTCTCTGCTCGGAATGACGGAATCTTCTAGGCCTGACCCACATCTTCTTCCTTCTTTGTCTTCGGCTCGACGCCATCGTCCTTCTTGGCCTCGGGTTTCTTGGCGTCGTCTTTCTTCTCCTTGTCGTCCTTCTTCGCGGCAGCATCTGAATTTGCTTTACGATGGTAGCCGATCGTGAAGGGGAAAGCCACACCGTCACCCTCCTTTTTGTTGGGATCGGCCCTCTTCGTGGCCTCGCCGCCGCCGCTCTCCGTCTTCTTTCCATCGTCCTTGCCTTTGTCTGAAAAGAATGACGTTCAATGATGATGATACGTGTATGGACGAGGAAGCTGACCGTCACCCTCCTTGGCATCGTTCTTCTTCTCCTTGTCGTCGGTCGCCAGCGGCTTCTTTCCATCGTCCTTGCCTTTGTCTGAAGTTCAATGACGATATGTTGCATGGGAAAAGAAAACTGACCATCGCTGTCCTTCTTCGCTCCATCTTCCTTGCCCTTCTCTGAAGCGAACGAAGTTCATCACTGATTATTCTGTATGGGGGAAGGCGACTTACCATCACCGTTCTTCTTGGGGCCCTCGCCTTCGGCTTCCTTCTTCGCTTTCTCATTCTCCGGCTCGCCGTCCTTCTTGAGGTCGATGTAGATACGCTTCTGGGGAGTGACGGGCTTGGCATCCTTCCAGGCATCTCGCGCATCCTTTCCTTCCTAAATCTCAACCGAAGCAGTGCAAGACTCGACTCATTCGGACCTCAGCAGGCGTGTAGTAGACAACGAAGTAGTGCTTT